>CANUEX010009171.1:0-75253 GCA_948099535.1 Jatropha multifida
TAATGTTAAGTGTATGTAAGACTTTATGGGAATGATTGAGTTGAATAAAATAAGGCCCTGTGATAGTTTGAGTCATTAAAAATATAATGGACCAACTTGTAGAATATTTTCATGTAATTATGGTGTTGAAATCAGAAATTACGCTTACTACGGGCCTCGGGGGCCTTAAGCTTACCCAGGTCCTAGTGCCGGTCCGGCCCATGAAAATGGGTTGTGACAAAAACTTATGCACTTACGCGCATGTGCAAAAAGGAAAATTTATTATTATTTTATTTATTTTTATATATTATTTTACTTTTATGTATTCATTTTTATATATTTTTATTTTTATTTGTGATATTTTTATTTTTTATTCATTTTTATATATTTTTTATTTTTATATAATAGTACAAATTTATGTATTTTAAAGAAAATTATTCTAATTCATGGAAAACGAGGTAGGACATACTTACCTGCAATTGCAGACATGCAACTCAGGCTTGTCTATTGATGGTCTGTCGACGAGGTATGCGAAACGAGTGTCCATGGTGAGCTGCGTGGTCGAACTAGGCTCGTGGGCCAATATTGGGCTTTTGGCCTACTAACCCTTATAAGAGTTAGAAAGTGATCATAAGATCACTTCTCCTTCTCTCTAAACTCTGAAACTCTCTCAACTCTCTTTTCTCTCATTTTCTACAATTCATCAAATGGCTGCTGAAGATGCTGTGGATTGGCTTCCTGGTAACGTAATAATCGATCCTATGACTAGGGATCTTAGTCATAGCATGAGGTTATAGGAGTTTATCCTAGATGCAGGCACCAATGTTCATTTACAAAACAATCTTCCTCACCACTTGTGTTGGGGCATGATTGAGGTAATTCGATGCTTCTCTCTTGTATTTTTTGCAATATTTTTACTAAAAAAAGCATGTTTATTAGGTTATAATTTAGAAAATAAGATAGATTTGACCTAAAATTTGAATCTGGGCATTCTAGGTCCGTTTTGACCCGAACTAGCGTGCGCTAGTACAATCTGGCTTGCGCTAGATAAAAGCAGATGTGCACCTGTATGTTGGGAGGTCGTGCTGGTTGCTTCACGTCACTTTATCCAGTACTGTTCAAGTGTATCTTCCCTATGCTAGATGCATCTGACGTGCGCCAGATGTGTTTTCGCTGGCCCTGTTACTATGCCTTTGGTGTATTATCCATGCGCCATACTTGGTTGGAATGTTGTGCTTGTTTTCTTGTGTCTGATGCATCATCCTTGCGCCAGACGCATCTAGTGCGTACCAGTTATACCCTCTTTATGCCAATTATGTTTGTCTTATTGTATTTTGTGTTGTTTTCACTCCTTTTTGCACCATTTCTTATTTTATCCATCTTATCTTGTATCAAATGTGATTACGAGTGTTTTAATACTAACATACTTACCTGGGATCTTGTTTGTAGATGAGCATGAGTCATGAAAAGTCTAGTGGAAACACATATGCTGCAACCAAGCGGTTCGACCGGCTACCGGAGCAAGTACAAGTTCGTGTATGAGAGGCGAGCTTTGGTCACTTTGTGGATACCTTGCCTTGGGGACTGGGGAAGACTTTGCCGACTAGCATTTTAGCATTAATGGAGCGGATGATGGACTCCACCCATACGTTTCATCTCCCCTTCAGTGAGATGACCATCACTCTGGTGGACTTCGCTGCCATTACTGGACTACCATTTGGCAAGAGATCTGTCATTTTTTACTATAGACTGCAAACTCTGGATCATCAAGGTTTGCGGGCCAGTCTTTAAGCTGACATCAGCCTAGAGCTCGTTATTTCAGATCGGAGAGTCTGATACGAGAGCATCTACTCTCATTACAGGGAGATGCCTCGAGAGCAAGTGAAAGAGATGGAAGTGGATACTATCACCAGGGCTTATCTGTTTTATCTACTAGCAACCACTCTTTTCACTAACTATGGCAATGATGCAGATTTAGTGCTTCTCCCTCTGCTTCAAGACTTGGACTCCACCAGACAGTTTAACTGGGGTTGTGTAATGCTTGCTTATCTTTACTATGGCATGGATCTCTACGTTAGAGGCACGCAGCTAAAGGTGGGTTATAGGAGGGCTATTGAGGTATGAGAACCCATTCTCCTTTTCCTGTTTGTATACTTACTATATGCTTATTTCACTAACTGATTGTCGCACGATGCAGATTTGGTATTCTTCTCTTTTTTTTGTTTTCATTTTTCTTCTTTTTCTCTCTTTTCTTATCTTCTTTTTTCTCTCTTTTTTACATAGGTAGTCAGATACCCTTGGGCAGATGCTACTGACTTCCCAAATTTCGTTCAGGCCCCATCATTTTTTAGCATAGGCGTCTCCTTCTCATCGGTATGTTTTATAATATGTATTATCTGGGGGAGCAGGTATATGAGTGGCAGTTGGGCCTTGAGCATAGGGGAGCTCCACATGCTATCCCCTATCAGATGTTATCGACTAGATCCATCAGATTGATCAGGCCATTGCTACTGCCAGGAGAGTGACAGCAACTACAAGCCTTCTTGCTGACTTTGAGTCGGGTGCCTATCCAGCTTTTGTTTGGACACAGCTTCTGGTTCACATCCCTCCCCGAGACATATTGATCCACTAGCTGAGCTGGAGGAGTATCCGGGACAGGATGTCCCTCCAGACCCGATAAGCCTTATCTTGTTATATTCTCTTTTCGGCTTTGCCCCAGTATCTTTGCGTTTTATTCATAGGTTGCACCTTGATGATTTTTTTTCCAACAGCCATAACAGTGTGGCAAGCGCATAGGGAGAGGTCTTGTGCCTCGAGCTCCTGATACAACTGTCATTGTTAGTGTGCCTGAGCATGGCCTAGGTGCTTCTTACTCTTTTACCCTCGACTGTATGGGCGAGATTATGCAAGGTATGCTGGACAAGAATCGCGGGTGAGTCCATATCTGTTGATACCACCTGATTACACCCTTGTGAGTACCCTTCACCTTTTTTACTTTGAACATTGCGTTGCATTACTCTATCTGTCAACCTGTTCACATTTGTCTTTGCCCTTGTTCTGCTTTGTAGGTACCGGTAGCTCACTATAGCGAATTAAGCCAGCTTTACAAGGTGGCACGTCTCAGTTTCACGGCATTGAGGCTTACTGATGAATAGAAATCTGTAAGTAAAAATAAAAATGAGATGTAATGCACATGTCATGTATGTATGATATGTATTTAATTATGCCTATGATGTGTTTTGTGGAGGCTTGGCATGGGTCCCACTGTTGGCAGTGGCTGGGGAGTATCGTCTGGTGGGTATGCTAGTCAAGGATTTGGTCAGAGAAAACACGTGATAGTGGAGGTCGAGGAGTCTAATGGAGAGGAGGAGGAAGAGGGATCAGATGATGAGGCCACTAAGTAGGCCCCTCCCGACAGCAAACTGCTTTTTTTTTTCTTTCTTTCTTTGTTTTATTCACCTTGGATCCAATTTGTAATGATTGCGAACCTTTTAACTTTATGGATATTAAACGACAACCTTTATCAAATGCTATCTTTACTACGTTTGTGTATTACAGCTAAATATCGTATTGCTTACGAAATGGCATCTAGTTCGACACTATAATGTATCCAACTGTCAACTCATCCTCTTTTTTCTATTTTGTTATAAAAGAACCATAACATGCTGCACTTTTCACCGCTTCTTCTCTTCTCCCTCTATTTCTTCTACCTTACCATGGATCGATCTTTAGCTCCTGTATTTGAAGCATTTTTTCAGAGTTTCAGTCATGACAATTAGGAATTGCTCTCTCCTTTTGAACTTAAAAGTTTGAGCTATTACTGGAATTTTTGGAATTCAACCCGGGTTGTTAAGATGGCTAATTGATCACTTTGATCCTGCAGCCAATCTATTTTGTCACTGCTAATAATTTGCTTATCATAACAGCTTCGAGATTTGCGCGTTGTTTGAGGAATTCAGTGCTATCTTAAGTAGACATCTAGTGGTCGGAGAACTCTCGTCTTTTCCCCATTTACATGGAAATCTCATCTCACGTTTCCCATTGATTTTTGGCTTCTCCATACATGAATTACTTGATTACGAACTTGGATTCGATGTCTTAACCCTACGACCTCTTGTTGATCGTGCTATGAACATGAACCGTGCTAGTCCTTTCTTAGTTAGTAACACGACTTCCAACACTACTCGTAAGGATTTCTCTTTTATCTTAGTTGGTAACACGACTTCCATTTTGTATACTAAGGAGTATGGGTTACCCCATTTGCAGACCTTGCTGTAGTCTGATATCCCTACAAAGCATATGGCAACTTATTGGCTCAATCATGATGTGTCTCTACCACCTATCTCAATATCTTTTTAATACCCCTATTTGCTACCTCAACTACTCCATTTGCTTGCGGCTTGTAAGGTGATGACTTGTGGTGTTCGATTTCATACTCTTTTAACAAAGTTTTCACTTTAGCTTGAAATTGAATTCCATTATCTGTCACTACATGGTGAGGAATTCCATATCTACATATCAAATTCTTCTCAATGAATTTGGCCATCTGTGTTTCGCCCTTAATATGCTTAAATGATTCAGCTTCGACCCACCTTGAAAAATAATTCACTGTTACAAGTATAAATTCTTGCCCGTTAGAAGTAGATGGTGAAATTTTGCCAATGATGTCTATCCCCCATGCTGTGAATGGCCATAGGGAAATAGAAGGATATAGTTCTGATGGAGGAATGAGATTGAGGTCTTCGTGAATCTGGCATTCGAAGAACCTTTTCACGAAAGAAACACAATCTCCCTCCACCGTAGTCCAATAAAATCCTTACCTAAGGATTTTCTTCGCAAGTGCTCTTCCATTCATGTGAGTACTACAAATTCCAGCATGGATCTATTCAATGATTCCTTTGGCTTCTTTTTTTGATATGCATCTCAATAAAACCCTATCAGACATCCTCTTGTACAACTGATTGTCCAACACTGTGAATTATAGCGTTAAATGTTGTATGGCCCTTCTGTCGTCTCTACTAACTGAATCTAAATAAATCCCTTTTATCATCCACTGTAAGACATCGTAGAACCAAGGCTGTCCATCTGCCTCGATCTTCATGATTCTCTCACCTTCATAGTAAGGGATATTACTAGAAGACATCAAGAATGGCCTTTTAGGCATTACTAATACTTATTCCCAAGCCGAAGCTAGATTGGCTAGTGCATTTGGTACTAAATTACTTTCTCTATTCATGTGGGTAAAGGTTACCCTTTCGAAGTTCTGAATGATTGTGTGCATATAATCGATATATGGTTTCAGTCTTCCCTCCTTGACTTCCTAATTGCCACCGGCATGCTCTATGACTAGTTTAGAATCACTGATAAAACTTCCACTTCTTTATCCTGGACTACAATCAATGCTTCTAGACCAAATAAACAAACTTCATATTCTGCCATGTTATTCATGACTGCAAAATGTAGCCTCTTCAGTATAAGGATAACTTCTGCTTACGGGGATTCTAAAAGGACATCGGCTCCAGCTCTTTTACTATTAGCTAAACCATCAAAATAGAGTCTCCATTCATTCTTCTCTATTACATTTGGATGCTCATCATGGAAGTCAATCTCCCATTCTTCATTATCTTCCACTGGTTGTGCTGCTAAGGAATCCACAACTTCTCTTCCTTTAATAGTTTTCTTAGTAGCATATTTGATGTCGAATTCTGAAAGCAAAATCAACCATCTCGCAAGTTTCCCTACCAAGGCGGGGGTTCCGTACAGGTACTTGACTAGATCCATTCTCGATACCGCTATTACTTTGTAAGACTGAAAATAATGCCTAGTTTTTCTGGTAGCCCACACCATTATTAGGCAGGTTCTTTCTATTAAATCATACTTTTGTTCATTTAGAAGAAGCTTCTTACTTAAGTAGTATACCACCTTCTCAACACCGGCTTCATCATCTTGAGCTAACATGGCTCCCTGATGGGTGTCGAAGCCATAAAAAATAATTCCTAGTCTTCCTAATCTAAATAAATCATAGATAGAGAGAGAAAGGTCGAACCATAGAGACCAACAAAAGCTAATTTTTAAGTTGAAACCAGTTGGTAAAATAATAAATAAAAAGGGAGAATTTGAATCAAAGTAGAAATTGAAAAATAATTAAGTAACAGAAAGTGACGAAATGAATATTTAAAATCAATAATGGGAACGATTCAGCCAAGGGTGATTCATAGCACAAGATTCTCTTGATTGATCATTAATACAAAAATAGTTCTATAATTCAAAAAACTGACAAGTTATAATCTTTGGACAATCACCTCCGAAAAATCGTTCTGTAATATTAGATTAAACAGACAAGCGCTAGAATAATCCCTAACTAGCAAACTACTGTAAACAAGTGATAGAATTTAATTCACTAGCAGCAATAAAAACTAGAAGGACCCTGCTCTATTTAACAAACTTACAAGCGTAGTTCATTTAAAATAGATTGTGGGTTTCCATAATATAATTGAAAGGCTTGGTCACAATCAAATTATACTATTCGCAACTTGTTCAATTCAGTTAGACAATACGAATCTCAACTCAATTGGTAGCTATATGCTTTCCTATTAGATTGAACAATGGGCCCTTATTCAACAAACAATAAGAAAATAATAGAGATGGAATTTCTCATAAATTCATAAAACACACAAAAGCCAATCGAATTAAAAGAATATATTTATCGTATTTAGATCTCACAATCATGAAGAATCCCTACTTGGAATCAACACTTGACTAAAAATATTGAACTTAGCCGCTTATGGCTGTGAAGAACACGAGGAATAAAAATAGACTGCAAATTTATTCTAATGGTAGTGATAATAAAAATTAGATCCCCTTTTACAATCCTTCAAATCCTATATATAGAGGAGAAAAGAAATACCTAAAATAAAATATCTTTTTAAAAATCTAAAATATTTAATTAAGTATTTGCAAAATCCCTTAAAAAATAGGCCAGCTCGCACTTAAGAAGATTTTCTCACATCTGGTAAGATTTACAAAAGTTCAGGTCGCGTCTCTCTAATGCTTGCCCAAGCGCTATTAAAAATCTTCCAGTAGCTTTTCTCTCAGCTGTGGGGCTGACTGCATAGCTTGCCCAAATGCTATGCAAAAACTTCCAACAGCTTTTCTCTCTCTTGGACCGATCTTTCTTTGTGCTTGCCCAAGCACTAATCGAAGACTTCCAGTAGCTTTTTAATAATTTAGCTCTAATTTGATAGCTTCATAAAAAAATTCAAGAAATCAATCTCCAAAGTTTTCTTTTCAACAAATCGAACATATCCTATGGGAAACATGAAAATCAAGTGAAAAACCTTCGGTCTAACCAAAAACTACCCATAGACAATAATCAAATAAATGACATTTTATACTAAATTTACAAGCTATCAAATTTCCCCATACTTATTCCATGCTTGTCCTCAAGCATGATTAAATTCTCAATCAAACTTTCAAAGAAATTTACTCCACCCTACAACAACATTCTTTAACAAAAGATTGAAAATTTGGAAAGAAAGACAAGCAAGGTAATAATCATTATCGTTTATTCCATCACTTCCATACCAATATATAACAACCTCAAAGCATCCCTTTAAGTACAAAACACAAATATTGAAAATTTACGCACACAACTTATTAGGTTCCACCAGAATTTAAGGTTGTTGCAACTCAAAATATAGGGTCAACCTACCAAAGTACAATACTTTAGGATGTGGTGTAAATTTTTTCAAAAGAAAGGAAGGTGCCTTCTCCACTCTTCGTTTTTCATTTATTTGCTGCAATTTTGGAGAACTCATGTGCATTACTGCTTTTTTCATTCTCCTTTTTTTCCTTTTTCTTTATTTTGCAACTTTTTAGAGAACTCATGTGCATTACCGCTTTTTTCGTTCTCTTTTATTCCTCACCTTTTACATCGCTTTGCGCAATTTGCACCCTCCATCCTTCCAAATCATACATCAAACATCCAAGAGTAGTACTTTAAATAAGTTAAATAAAGTTTTGAAATATGCACAACAGTGAATTAAGCACAAACAGTTAAAAGGTTTCACCTATTAATGAAGTCTAAGTGATTTGTACAAAATAGAATGATTAGGGGATGCTATCTATGGCATGGAGAAGATGGAAGTCTACAGTGAAGACTACTATTACTTTGCCTAAAAGTCCAAAGAATCAATTTAATGCAAAAGAAACTAGTTAAAGGGAAAAAAATGCTTCTCATGAGCTTAAAAGAGAAAATCAAACATACTTTAAAAGACAAGAAAGGAATTTGCAAAAATTTGTATCTACAAAGCAAAACAATTCAAATTTCCATGGAATAAGAGGGTAATACTAAGTAATCAATGGAATGCTCAAAAATGAAACTGAAAAAAATAAATAAATCACAAACAAGGCACTTCCAAAATCACATTCATCCCCCACACCAACTCCTCACATTATCCCCAATGTGGAATCATCAACAACGCAAAGGGATGCTCAATTTCCAAAAAGAATAAGAAAAATGAAAAAAGAAGGAAAGAAAAACATTCTTGTGGAGGAGGCAGATGTAGAGCTAAGCTGAATACGGGACGGCAAGAGGCATTGCTGCTCGAGGCTGTTGCTGACGTTGGGAATGGCCAATGCTGGTTGTGGCGTTAGATCGTGGGGAAGCGGCCAGTCATTCCATTGGGGAGGCAGAGCCCGTCCCCTCCTCGCTATCAGAATTGTCGCGTGATGGTGAGGGTAAAGGGGTAATGGGACGGCGTGGTGGTGGAGCGGCTGGGTGTGGTGGTTGCAATTGAAATCAAGAGAGAGAGGAATAGTAACCTAGGTTAAAAATTTTTAAAAGTTAATAAAGAAAAAAATAAGTGAAGGGTAAATAGAATTATAAAGGTGATAAGGAAAGAAATAAAAGAAAAATAAAAGAAAAACAAAAGAACTAAAAATACCACGAAATTACCAAGGGTAAAAAGTAGAACACAAAGTGAAACAACTAATAATAACTCTTCAACACCTCTCTTTCTCTCTCTTTTTTTTTGTTTTAACCATGGGAGGTAATTCCAGCACTCTAATTTCTCATGCAAACCCAGAAAGTAAACAGGCACCAAGGAAGAAGATGACTCAGAATAAAAATAAAAGAACAAAATTGGAAATAAAATAGAAATAGAAATAGACACTAGGCTTGGGCAAGCCTTATCGTGGGTCGCCTCCCAACAAGCGCCCTAGTTTAACGTCTTAGGCTAGACGTTCTTAGACCTTAATCAATTCCTTTTGGGTCTTCCAAAGCAATTTCCTTTACCTCAAGAGCTAAAGGATCAATAGCATCAGCACTACCAACATTAAGCACATCATATGGATCATCATACACATTAAACTTGACTATTTTTTCATCAAATTCTAGAGTAAGTGTGCCATCATGAGCATCTATTTTTGCTCTAGCTGTGCTAAGAAATGGTCTCTTGAACAAAAGTTCAAACGAAGTAGGAGATTTATCATCCTCCATATCCAACATATAAAAATCAGCAGGAAATATTAGTCCATTGACCTGCACTAGAACATCCTCTAACACCCCTTCAAGGTACACTATGGACCTGTCGGCCAATTAAATCACAACAGATATTTCTTTTAGTGGACTAACATTTAAAGAAGAGTAAATAGACAATGGCATAAGATCAATGGAAGAACCCAAATCACACATAGCTTTCTTAATCTCAATATTGCTAATTTTATAAGAAATAGCAAACATACCTCAATCCTTGCACTTGGGGGGTAATATTTTCTGTAACATGGCGAAAACATTCTCCCCCACACTTACCCTTTCATAACCAGCTAGCTTCCTTTTGCTTGTGCAAAGCTCCTTCAAAAATTTCTCATAATGAGGAATCTGTTTAATTGCATCTAACAATGGAATTTACCTCTACTTTGTGAAAAGCCTCAAGGATCTCCTTTGCTCCTTTTTCTTTCTTCAATTTAGCTAACCTTTTAGGAAAAGGGGGCTGCGTCACCAGCAGCGGAGGCTTAGGCAAGCGTAATTCAGAGTTCTCAGTCTGTGATATCTCTATCTCTTCTTCAACATCTTTCTTTAGACCACTACTTCCCTTCTTCAGGGCTAGGGCTACCAGCTCCTTCTCACTTCTCAAAGTGATTGCACTAATATTTACCTTGGGATTGATGATGGTCTGAGAAGGTAGCTTCCGTTGCGACTCCAGTTTGCTTAGAGAAGTAGCTAACTGACTCACTTGATTTTCCAAGTTTTGAATGCTGGTTCTAGACTCTTGCTGAAACTTTTGAGTGTTAATAGCAAGTGACTTAACTATATCTTCAAGAGACATACCTGGGTTTAAGCTTGCTTGAGGGTGCTGTTGTGGTGGTGCATACTGATATTGATGTGTGTTTTGTGGCCTTCCTCCATAGTTGAAGTTTGGGTGATCTCTCCATCTCAGATTATACGTATTTGAATAAGGATCATACATCCTTTGGGGCTGTCCATGAAATCCTCCAATTGCATTTACTTGCTCTTGATCTCCTTCTTGCAATGTTGGACACATGTCATTCACGTGTCCATGATAAGCACAGATTCCACATACTTTGGCTTGAGGATACATACCTATAGCAATACTTTGAACCAAACTTGTTAGCTCATTAAGTTTATGCTCAATATTAGAATCACTTACTTGAAAGACTCTCCTTGGCATGTCTTGATGTTTCCCAAACTGTTGAGTATTAGCAGCCATGGTATATATAATTTCTCGGGCTTGTCGAGGAGTTTTGTTGATAAGAGCCCCTCCACTTGCTGCATCAATCATTCTTCTCTCTAACTCCAGCATTCCTTTATAGAAATACTAAATAAGTGATTGTTCAGTAATTCCATGTTGCGGGCAGCTTGCACAAAGTCGCTTGAATCTCTCCCAATAGTCATGGAGAGTTTCTGCATCCTTTAGCTTGATGCCATTGATTTACCTTCGAATCAAAGCTACTCTTGAGGCCAGAAAATATTTCTCCAGGAAAATTCAAACCATATCCTCCCATGATCTAATGGATCTTGAGGGCAAATAGAACAACCACTCCCTGGCGGCATCTTGCAAAGAAAATGGAAATGCCCTCAACTTGATCTGTTCTTCTGTTGCTCCTTGTCGTCTCATGCTTGAGCACACTATATGAAACTCCTTCAGGTGCTTGTTGGGTTTTCATTCTCCAACCCTCAAAAGATGGGAAGTAGGTATATTAAACCTGATTTCAGCTCAAACGCTACTTCTAGAGCTGAATAAGTAATGCAAAGGGGTTGTTGCTCCATTAGAGGTGCATGTAGCTGTCTCACTATTTGTTCTTCAGCCATGGCGTCTTCTCCTTCAGATTCAACTCCTTCTCCAATGGATTCTATTGAAAGTTCATATGTTGGTTCATCTAAAGGAAGTGTGGATGTCATGGCTGCTTGTTTCTTTCATTGTCTTGCTGCTTTCTTTAATGCACGAGCTCCCTTCTCCATTTCTGGATCAAAATCTAAATTACCTTCTTCAGATCTAGTCATCAAAATAAGAAATTAGATTTAGATTAGTCCCCGAAAATGGTGCCAAAATTTGATGGGTGTTGAAGCCACCAAAAATAATTCCTAGTCTTCCTAATCTAAATAAATCATAGATAGGGAGAGAAGGGTCGACCCCTAGAGACT
The DNA here is from genome assembly GCA_948099535.1 of Jatropha multifida. Taxonomy (NCBI): domain Eukaryota; kingdom Viridiplantae; phylum Streptophyta; class Magnoliopsida; order Malpighiales; family Euphorbiaceae; genus Jatropha; species Jatropha multifida. The sequence goes on from CANUEX010009171.1 coordinate 11,645, forward strand.
AACAAAAGCTGATTTTTAAGTTGAAACCAGTTGGTAAAACAATAAATAAAAAGGGGGAATTCGAATCAAAGTAGAAATTAAAAAAAAAATTAAGTAACAAAAAGTGACAAAATGAATATTTAAAATCAATAATGGGAACGATTCAGCCAAGGATGATTCATAGCACGAGATTCTTTTGATTGATCATTGATACAAAAATAGTTCTATAATTTAAAAAACTGACAAGTTATAATCTTTGGACAAGCACGTCTGAAAAATCCTTCCGTAATATTAGATTAAACAGACAAGCGCTAGAATAATCTCTAACTAGCGAACAACCCTAAACAAGCGATAGAATTTAATTCACCAGCAGCAATAAAAACTAGGAGGACCCTGCCCTATTCAACAAACTTACAAGCTTAGTTCATTTAAAATAGATTGTGGATTTCCATAATATAATCTGACGGCCTGGTCACAATCAAATTATACTATTCGCTACTTGTTCAATTCAGTTAGACAATACAAATTTCAACTCAATTGGTAGTTATATGCTTTCTTATTAGATTGAACAATGGGCCTTTATTGAAGAAACAATAAGAAAACAATAGAGATGGAGTTTCTCATAAATTCAGAAAACACACAAAAGCCAATCGAATTAAAAGAATATATTTATCGTATTTAGATCTCACAATCGTGAAGAATCCCTACTTGAAATCAACCCTTGACTGAAAATATTAAACTTAGCCACTCATGGCTGTGAAGAACACAAGGAATAAAAATAGACTGCAGATATATTCTAATGGTAGTGATAATAAAAATTTGATCCCCTTTTACAATCCTTCAAATCCTATATATAGAGAAGAAAAGAAATACCTAAAAATAAAATATTTTTTAAAAATTTAAAATATTTAATTAAGTATCTGCAAAATTCCTTAAAAAATGGGTCAACTCGCACTTTAGAAGATTTTCTCACATCTGGTAAGATTTACAAAAGTTTAGGTCGTGTCTCTCTAGCGCTTGCCCAAGTGCTATTAAAAATCTTCCATTAGCTTTTCTCTCAACTGCGGGGCTGACTGCATAGAGCTTGCCCAAACGCTATGCAAAAACTTCCAACAGCTTTTCTCTCTCCTAGATTGATCTTTCTTTGTGCTTGCCCAAGCGTTAATCGAACACTTCCAGTAGCTTTTTAAGGATTTAGCTCTAATTTGATAGCTTCATAAAAAACTTCAAGAAATCGATCTCCAAAGTTTTCTTTTAAAAAAATCCAGCATATCCTATAGGAAACATGAAAATCAAGTGAAAAACTTTCGTTTTAACCAAAAACTACCCATAGACAATAATCAAACAAATGACATTTTATGCTAAATTTACATGCTATCACTCTCATTCTAGCGTCTTCCACTGTCAAGTATAGGATTAAGGGTTTCCTTGGCTTTTGTGGGCACAAAACTGGGGGACTTGACAAGTACCCTGGTATTTTATCGAAAGATGTCTGGCATTGATCGTTCCATTTTACTAGATGATCCTTCCTTAGAAGCTTGAAGATTGGGTCACAAATAATAGACAACTTCGATGTGAACCTGCTGAGGTATTGTATTTTCCCTAGAAAACTTCGCACCTGCTTTTCTGTTTTGAGTGGCTCCATTCCTTGGATGGCCTTGGTCTTGCCTGGGTCAATCTCTATCCCATTTGGCCCCACGATGAATCCCAGCACTTTTTCAGAGGTCACTTTGAATTCACACATCTTTGGATTCAATCATAGCTTGTACTTAATGACCCTATCAAGGGACTTTCTCAAAGCCTCTAGATGCTCTTCTGCCGTCTGTATCATGACAATCATATCATTGATGTACAACTCTAACTCCTTATGGATTATGTCATGAAACAATATGGTTGTCATTCTCTGGTAGGTTTCCCCAGCATTCTTAAGACCACAAGGCATTACTCAGTAGCAGAAAGTACCAAATTCAATAATGAAAGTTGTCTTGGCCTTATCCTGCAGTGCCATGAGAAACATTAGCATGATTGAATAACATTCCACCATTACCGCACTATTAATCAAGGCATTAGCATGAGGAAGAGGAAAATCGTCCTTCGGTGATGCTTTATTCAGATCCCGATAATCTACGCACATCCTGACTCTTAACCAATCGGGATAATGGACCACTTCTAGGAACCCTGCATTAATTTGCTTGGTTACTTATTCCTTAATCTTCTTAGCCCATTCTAGTCGCAACCTTCTCCTCTTCTATTTTATTGGCCAGGCTCAGGGTTTAAAGTAATCGTGTGCTCTACTATAGACCTATCGATCCCAGGCATGTCCTCATATCTCCATGCGAAAGCTTCTACTTTGTCCTTGAGTAGATTTTGAAATTTCATGATTAATTCTGATGTCAAGTCTAGTCCAATTAATAAATATCTTAGATTTTCTTTTATGTTTATATTAAATTCAAGCACACATGATGAATTAATGTCAAATACTTGATGAATGGAACCATCAAGAAAAACATCAAACAAATAAGCAAATTTGAAATTCATTTCATTAAAAATCATTAAAATTTCATCATAATTAGAATCATTATTAATAGGAACAAACACATTGGTAGGGGCTTCAACTTCTTCAAAGCTTTCTTCAATGCAAGCCTGATTGCCTTCAATCTTTAACTTAGACTTTGGTTCTCATGAACCATTGCCAGAATATCAATTACATCTTCAAAAATCTCCAATCTCGGATACTTCTTCCCTTTATGCTCAAAAGGCTCTATAGGTAGATGTGGAGAGGAATTCTCACCCGAACAAACGAAACGTCCATCCATGTCTAGCCAGCCAAGTTTCTTCGATGGCTTATTCCCGATCTTGTATCCCAAGCCCATTTGATTTCTTTCAGTGTGAATCTTTGGGAGTTCAATAATCCCCTATTGATCCTTCCCTAATCCTTTTTCTTCTTTAAAATTCATCTTCTTCATGATATTACACACGACGGACCTCATATCGAAACTCAAAACAGTAATTTGGAAACCAGCCCAAGGAAGTAAAACCTACTTATCTACATTAAGCATAGCCACGCTTCTCTCATTAGCAGCAGGTACGGTGATAATTTTCCCATTGAATGGGAATTTTATCTTCTGATGCAGGGTAAATGGTACACCTCTCAATGAATGATTCCATGGACGTTCTAACAATAAGGCAATGTCAGTAGAATGTCAATCACTATGAATTCAGTTTCCTTTTTCAATAGGACCAACTTTGACCATTGTTTTAAACGTTCCCTCCACTTGTCTTCTTGAGCCATCGTAAGCTCTAATGACAACATCAAACGTTTCCAGATTATACACATCCAGCTTAAACTTGGAAAGGAGCTTTAGTGGTCACACATTTAAAGCTGATCCATCATCAATCATTACATTGCCAGTGGCTCTTCCCCTCACCTCAGCTTTGATGAACAAAGCTTTGGTGTGATTTCTTCCATCAGGAGGAAGCTCATCTTCAAAAAAGGTTATCAGCAAAGGATCATGTTAGACCAATCCCACAAATTCAATTGCCGATATGGATGGCAGAATAGAGACTTCCACCATTGCTTTCAGTGAGGCCTCCCTATGCACCTTTGATGAGATTAGTAAATCCAACATGCTGACACTTGCTTATGTTCTTTTCATTTGCTTAATCAATTTGTTGTCTTTAGCTTCCCCTCTTGGAGCATTGGAAGAACTTACCTTCTCTTTTCTTTTTTCTTCGAAAGGCTTAACTGGATCAAGTTGATAAATTCGACCACTACAAGTCACATGGCTTACAACTTCTGCTTCCTTTTCATCCTCCTTACTCCAAACATCTAGAGTGACAGACTCTGCTACCACCTCATCCTCATTCTCTATCCAAACTGGCTCATTTTTCACTATCAACTCGTCATCACTATCCTATACGTCTAGCACCATAACCTAGATCTGTTCCAACAGCACCTTCCTTTTGATTTCTTCTTCTTCTTCCTCTAGTTCTGACAATACCTACTCTGGGGTCTTCCTTAATTTAACCATATACAAATTCTTTAGTGGCGGCACACTCTTGAAATTTGGAAGTAGATTAGTCAGCGTGCTAGGCCTTTATTTCTCTAGGTCAGTGATCGCACCACTATCAATCAAGTCTTGGATTTCATCTCTCAATCGATAGCAATCATCAATATTGTTACCCTTATTTTGGTGAAAATGACAAGGCATTATGGTCGAAGATTCTTGGTAAAGGATTAGGAAGAGGCTTTAGTGCAAGTGGCTTCTACAATCCTACCACTTTTACTTTCTTAAAAACTCATGACAAAGGAGTACCAAAATTGGAGAATCTTCTATGTGGCACATTAGTAGCCCTTAAATCCAAAGCGATGGTAGTAGTGCTCTTGCTAGTATTCGGATTTTTGCTAGGTTGAGCCAACCCTTAAAATTCAGATCTAATAAAACTAATGGAACGACTCCCATGCTTTTTGTCTTCTCTAATCTTATCTTCAATTATCGTTCCTACTTCATAGAATTGAGAAAACTTAGTTAAAGGCATATAATATAACTTTTTCGGAATGCCAGTAGAGTTCCCTTGATGATGATCTTTATTTGGTCCTTATTGTCAGGCTTATTCCTCATCTGAGTGACCTTGCCTCTCCATCTAGCCATATAGTCAGTGAAAAATTCATCTTGCTTCTATACAGTTGAATCCAAATCTCTTAGATCGACACCCATAAGGCTGTAGGCGTATTCTTTGAGAAAGACATTAGTCAGCTCACTTCAATCTCTTCTGAACTTCTTGTCCAGATTATAATACTAGGACTTTACGGACCCCATTAATGATAAGGAAACATCTTTAAAATCTCCTTTGTTGGCAGACCTGCCAGCTCCATCACGGACTTATACTATAGCAAATGTACTTTCGGACCGCCACTTCCATCATACTTTGCTACCTTTGGCATTTTATAGGTAACCGGGGTTTCTTGTCATAGTCTCAATTCTTCGTCATCCTCTTCAACTATGTCCACATACTGGTCCATACCCTTGGACTTTATAAACAGATGTAGCTTTTCTAGTTTCTTGTTCCACTTTCTCTGAAACCACTAGCTCAACATCAATCTTTTTCATCAATGCCTTCTTGAAATACTCTTCATCTTGCCAATTGTCATTTGTAGGTTCTTTCTTCGCTGACTCTTTGTTAGTCCCCTATCCTTCCTCTAGTACCAATTTTTCCTTGCCTTTATCTGCCTTCATGATCTTCTCAAGGCTAACTACCATCATTTTCTCAAACAGCTTCTCAATATCGACCAATGAAAAATTCTCAGCCATTTTTTCTGCTACAGTAACTTGTAAATCTCTCTGGATTGGAGAAGATTCGACTTTAGGATTAGAGCTTGTCAGTTTTATAGGCACTAACTTTGATGGATCGATGGGGGTTGAAGCTTCTTCAATTTTGACGATCTTCTATCCTTAACCAGCTACCCTCTTGCAACGTTTTCTTGCTTTTCGACGCTATCTTGTCTGCAAAAAGTAAATGTTAGAAACATGATATGATGCATATATGGATAAGTGTGAATACATGGAATGTCACATGAAAAGATATCACCCAATCACAACATCATGAAATGCAACTAATGTTATAGTTCATTAAAGCTCTAATTAAATCGATCAAATCTTAAATCAGCAAAAATTCCTAAAACTCGCTTAAAAATAAAATAAGCTTTATTTATTGCCAAATACTTCATATATTTTATTCCTTTTCTTTTTGTATTTATATATTTATCTTGCCAAGAATGGAATTCTATAATTAAACCCAAAAAGTAGCTTTATATTACAAAAATTTAAACACACAACCTAAAAATTCTGATACATTCTTGCTTCTTCTAAAGAAAAATAGTCGATTTCCACAAGGCGATCAGCGTAATCACGTATTTGGGTGAAGCATTCCTCAATACTATGGAAAAGATTTAAGGCTTCGATCTGAGCATTTCTAATTTCTTGTAGAAGCCAATGAACCTCCAACATTGGATCTTATTACATTGGTCTTGGGCCTGATCGTGCCCCTATTTTAGAATTTTAGTCTTCAAGTGGATAACTCCTCCTGGGCCTAGTTTTTTTGGCTAGACTTACTTTCAGCAGTTTTCTATAGTTTCTTGCCCTTCGAGGGTCTGATCGCATTAATCGAGCCATAGTGAACTAAACCTGAGTAATATAGTAAATCAGTCAGATGATGCTTGAACACAATACAATCATAGCAATTAAATGCAAATAAAGGAGAACAAGAGTAAGGAAATGCATGATCTCCACCTTATAACTCACATACACAGTGCATAGTTCAGTCTTTATCTATTCCTAAGACATAGTGGGTTGGTTCCATAAACCAATGTGGGTTTCAAAACCGATGATACTCACGTGTATTCATGATGTAACAAATAAGTATTTATTACAGTACTCCTAAGGGAAATTACTACGGTCCACTACATGAGTTTTAGTCAGTGTATAAGTCTTGGGTTCTATAAGCGAGAGTCGATTGTTTCCTCCCATTTACCGAAGTAAAAGATGATAACAGATTGTGCCAAATCTTTTTATATACCAACTGGTACTTGACTTATAGGTGGTATATATTAGTGGCGGATCTCAACAGTCGAGTAGAGTGAGGAGATCACATCCCCTAATATCACCGAAGGGTGTTAGGGTATAAATGAGGATTGAGAAGAGATTATACGTGAATGACAACTTATAAGTACATAAAAATTAAACATAATTTAAATTAATAAATATGAATATCTAGACAACTAATGGAGTTAACCCTCTAAGTCTCCCCAGTAGAGTTGCCAGGCTGAGGATGATGTGACTTTCACGCGCGTCTCATGCCTTCTTCAAGAGTTACTCAAGTAAACCAAATTCAAACCGGTTTTATTCATTTTAATTCATAAAATTATTTTTTCCAATCTCATTTTAATCCTCAGAAAAGGTTTCCTTACTTGGGTAAAGTTTTGAAAATGTTAGAGTCACCACCCTATTTTACTAAATTAGGAAAAATTCTCGAATAAATTAATTCGTTGGAACTAATTAATCCAATTTTAACCTAAGTGAGTCCGAGAGTTGGGTACTATAATGGAAAGGTGCTAGGCACTCATTCCGCTCGATCTAAATCAGCCTCCTAGTTGCTCGAATATTCATTATTTATTAATTGCAGTATTAATTTAACTTGAGATGTAAAATCATTTTATGCAATTTTGAAAATGATATCATTTAAGCATATCATCACAATCTAAATCATTCATCAAGCGTGAAGATTAAACATCCAAAAAGAATTACACATCATCTCTTAAAATATATTCTACCCAATAATCCTCACATATTCCATTTTTAAATAATAAATACAAATCAACACTAATTAAATTATCACAAACCATATCTAAAAAAAATCTTAAATCAAATAAAAATTAAATCTAATCTATTATAAACCAATTATAATGAGAAGTATTTTAAATTCTCAACAAATTACATAAATAGTATTACAAACCCCATTGAATAATAAATTACAAACTATATTCATACAAATAACATCACACTCAGAAAATTAAATAAACAACAATGACAATTGTATCACATTCATACATTCACACATTATGATTTATGCAAACATCAATCGAAATATTAAAACACAAATTTTAATTCAATAATATTATAAATTGCTCAAAATAAACATAAAAAAATAAAAGGTCAGAATGTTAATTAATGTTAAAAACTTAAAATGACAAAAAATTGAATAAGCAATATTCATATAATCATACAAATATATATACATATATATATATATATATATATATATATATATATATATATATATATATATATATTAGAATAATAGTTAAATTTGCATAAAGTAAATGCTAGAAAATGAAATATAGCAATTTTAATGTTATTTCAAGCTCATGATCACAATGTTCATCTTATTTGATGAACAAAATTCACGAATCCCAGCAAGAAATACTCATAATCATTAACATACTCATCTGTATCAAACATGAATTTTTTACCCTTATGCCTTAACCCACTTTAATCTCATAATCTAGGCACAATTTTATGTTTTTTATGTTTTTTTCCCTCTTGAACTTATAGATTAACAGCACTAGAAGTGACTCGCGTCCCACTTCAAGGTAAATATGACATATAATCACTAAAGAATCGAAGTATAACATGAACCAGAGAGCTAGAGGTTTTAGGTGTTACAACTGGCATAGGGTAGTTGCAACTGGCGCAGGACAGTTGCCATCTGGCTTGCTCCAGATTCGACTTCCCTACGTCAGAATCATCCGACTGGCGCCAGATCAACCAAAAAGCTGTAGATTTCAGCAAAATTGAGTTTTTTGTGTATTCCTCTCGCAAATGACTCAATTTTTTATGATTTACTACTGAAATGAACTGAAAATAAAGAAAAAATAAGGTTTAGACTATCGGTTTACCTTGTTTTGAAGAAAATTTTTAGATTGCTTTAAGTTTGATGAAGAACAACTCAAGAACACTCACCCTCCTTGATGATCCGAGCTTTTTTGTTGTTGATTTCGTGTTTCTAGGAGTGTTTCTGAGTCTAGAACACACTGACTTCATTAGAAAGCCTTCTCACCATATCAAACTTCCTAAAATTCCTAAGATTTTTATAATTAAATTGATTTTAGTTTGTGTTTTGTATGATTTTGATTTTGTGTTTTTATTTGTGTTTGTTGTTTTTGCTCTCTCAAGCAAATTCATTTTTTTATTTTCTATAAAATCGGTTCAAATAGTACATGCATCAACGTAAGGCGTGAAAATTTATCCCAGGCAAACCTAAGGTTCATTTTCGAGCCCCGTTTCGGCACAAACACCAAAAAAGTGAAAATATTCCAATGGATCCGATTTCTTACCCTAGGATACTTAGTTCAAGAATCGAATCAATCGGAGGTTCCAAACTTGTTCTACCATGAGAAAAATCATCACCATTGATGGGTCCTTAGATGCCACTGGTGGGCCCCACTTGGGCCATTGTGGGCCCCACAACAAATTGACTTGATTTTTATGAAATTGATCTGAGTGATGCACAGAGTGCCGTAGGACATCGGGGCACGTCTCGGGCGAACTCAAGATGCGCTTATGGGTCCCATTTTGCCAAAAATGTGAAAAATGTAGTATAGGTTGCACTTCCTAAACTCATATCATGACTTCGGGATCAAGTTCTTCTAGTGCTTTATCTCCTTCCCTAGCAATACAGGTTATCATCATTGAGTGTATTTCTAGGGCAAAAATTAAGCATCTACACCTTTCCAACTTCTTTTTAAAATTGGTCCTTCACTTTTTATCCTTCAGACTTTTAGGTGTTTGTGTTATCCTTGACTTAAACAGTATACTTCTCATAAACTTGCACTGAGATCTCACCCATGTGTCTATTTAGATTTTTCCAGTCAATATCGTTGTTGTCATTAATGTTTTGATCCTTCTTCATCTAGAGTTTTTTTATCTCGTGATGTCTTGTTTTTTTACCATATTTTTCCTTATCAATCTCATTTTAAAGATTTTCAGTCTAGTCCAACAAACACTTCCTGGTATAATCCGTGTGACCCTCATTTCGAGTCTTTTACATTGAGTTCACCTATCTCACCAAGTGTTTATGAACATAATCCTCCCCCAATTCTGATTTCTACCGCTGTCGATAATCATACAAAGGTGGCCACTTTTGCAACTTTTCGTACCAGCCACACTTCAACAAAGGTGACTTCTAGTTTCTCTACTTCCTCGTCACAATAGTGCAAAGGTAATCTTACTTCACCATTTTCAAGTCTTGCATCACCCTCACCTATTACTCACTCTCCTATGAACTAAACACCTAACACCCTTCCTTCTATCACCGATAGTGTACGTCCTCATTCCTAACTCGAGCCTCCTGCTCCAACCCCTCCTAACCCACACCGAATAGTTATTAGGTCTCAAAATAATATCTTTAAACCAAATGAAATTTTTTATTATCTAGCTTTTGTTTGCACCTAACCCATTCCTACTATTATTAAACAGGTTAAGAAGGATGCTCATTACCGTGCAGCTATGAAGGATGAATTTAATGCTTTAATAAAAAAATCAGACATAAAAATTAGTTCCTAAACCTCCCTCTCAGAATATTGTGGGCTTTAAATGGCTATTTCGGATTAAGTACAAAGCGAATGGGGATCTCAACAAATATAAAGCATGACTCATAGCCAAAGGATTTACCCAATGACCAGGCGTTGATTATCAGTCCACTTTCAATCCGATTGTCAAACCAACTATAGTTTGTCTTGTTCTGACACTTGCTGGTTCAACAAAAGTGGTCTTTACATCAATTGGATGTCAATAATGCCTTTTTGCAGGGGAAACTTGACTATGAAGTTCTTATGAGTCAACCACAGGGATTTGAGAATCCTGATTATCCTACTCATGTGTGTAAACTCAAGAAAGCCATCTATAGCCTCAAGTAGGCAACTCGGGCTTGCTACATCCATTGAAAAATTTCTTATAGAGTTATGGTTTTATTGGGTCTCGATAAGATAACTCATTATTTTTCTTTCAATGATCGAGTATAATTCTGTATCTCCTTATTTATTTGGACAACATTTTTATCACTAGTAATATTCAGGTTGCTCTCTTACATGTGATTACTGCTCTATCTAATCGTTTTTCATTTAAGTACCTTGGTCAACTAAATTATTTTCTTAGGGTGGAGGTTTTTCACAAACCGAAAGGTTTAATTCTTTCTTAATTAAAGTATATTTTAGATCTTCTTCACAAATACAACATGCATGAGAGCAATGGAGTGTCGTCTCCCATGTCTAGTTCTGCTTCTCTTCGCCTTTGTGATGGCTCAGCCCCTACAGGTGCCAAATAATATCGTGAGGTTCTTGGCAAGCTTTAACATTTGTCATTTACTCGCACTGACATAGTTTTTCAATCAATAAACTTTCCCAGTTTATGCACTCCCCGACTATTACTCCCTGGCAAGCAGTTAAAAGAGTGCTTCGATACTTGCAGCACTCTATGAATTACGGTTTACTCTTGTGTCATTCTCCATCCTCTCTCTCCATGTTTATACTGATGCTGATTGAGCAGGTGACCCATATGATCCACTTCCACCTCTGGGTATATCACATCTTTTGGGTTTACACCGCTCTGCTGGTCTTCTAAGAAAAAATGGACAGTCACAAGATCATCCACGGAAGCAGAATATCGGGTTGACGGTAGTGTTGTTGCAGAGACCAATTGGTTGTTGAATTTGCTTCACAAATTACATATTCAGCTAACTCAGGTGCCAATTATTTATTATGATAATATTTGAGTCACTTATCTCTGTCACAATCCTGTCTTCCATAGCCGAATGAAACATCTTGCTATCGATTTTCATTTCATACAGAATCAAATCCAACAGGAATTTCTTCGAGTTCACCACATTCACTCCGCATATCAGTTGGCAGATTCTCTAATAAAAGGTCAACCATAGCAACTCTTCCTTCGTCATCTAGTCAAGTTAGGTGTTGTTTAGCTAAGCCCTAACTTGCGGGGGCGTAACAACATAATCTCAGCAAAACAACACAATCCCACTTCATAAGTTAACTAAATATAGTCATAGATATATATAGATCTTTAACTTTATTTGTAATTATTTTTTCTGAGTTTACTGTTAATATTTGTGTATAAATATGTAATAACACTTATCAATTACAGATACTTTTTCAGCCCCTTACATCATCTTTAATAGATAGGGTGAGAAGGGTCAAACCTTAAAGACTAATTCAAACTAATTCTTAATTAAGAATAAAAAATAATATAATATAAGTAAAAATGGAGGGACTTATAGTAGAGAATGAATCAAACAATTAAAATAAGTAGGGATGCAATAAAAGAAACAAGTTTAAATCAATAAGAGATAAATTCAATCAAAGGCAATTCTTAGTAAGAAATTCTCTCGATTGATCATTGATTCTAAGATAACTCAATAATTACAAGTAATAGAGAGGTTATAATCTTTGAAAAATGTCGCCAATCAATCTTTTCGAATTATTAGATTAAACAAGGCAAGTGCTATGAATAATCTCTAACTAGCAAACGACCTTAAATAAGCGATATAATTTAATTTACTAATAGCAATAAGAATTAGAAATATCAAATTATTAGATTAAACAAGACAAGTGCTATGAATAATCTATAACTAGCAAACAACCTTAATTAAGCAATAAAATTTAATTTGCTAATGGCAGTAAGAATTAGAAATACCCTGCCTTAATTACCAAACTCTACAACCAAGGTTCATTTAAATCAGATTGTGAATTTTTCATCATATAATCCAAAAGCTTGGTTAGAATCAGATTATATTATTTGCTACTTGAATCAACTCAACTAAATAATTACGAATTTAATCTTGTTGATTAGTTATATGTTATTCTATTAAATTGAACAACTGGCACATTTAATAAACAGTAAGATAATAATGAAGATGGAGCTTCCCATATATGCAGAAAAGTAGACAAATATTAATGGAATTAAAGAAGAAAATAAATATGTTAAGATCTCATAATCATAGAAGAACCTATACTTCAAATTTAACCTTTGACTGAAAACAAAATATCATCCACGCATGGCCATGGAGAAAACAAAAGGAAAAATGAAATCTAAAACAATTGTTATTCCTAATATGAAAAGAAGAAGATGTTCCCCTCAATAAACTTAAGATCCTATTTATAACAAGGGAAAGAAATCCTAAGAAAATAAATAATTTTAGAAAATCCAAAAACTAAAGGAAAACCCAATATTCAATTTTGAGTATTTATTGTAATCCCGAAAATAGTGATCAGTTTTTTTTTAATGATTTTCTTCTAGCTAGCAAAGCCTCAATCCTTAACAGCTTTGGATACGCTTCCCACTAAGCTTGCATAAGCATAACTTGAAAACTTCCAGGGGGATTTTAGACCTACTTTGGATGTCGCTAATGCTTACCCAAGCTTAACTTAAAAACTTCCAGGAGTATCCTAGAAATTTAGCTCCAACTTGGCTTGCTTTGTCAAAACTTCAGGAACCACCCTTTGAAGCTTCTTTCCAAATGCATTTAGCATAATCTATGGAAAAATATGAAAACCAAATGAAATTCTTATTTTAAACCAAACCAAAAGTATCCATAGATAATATTTAAATAAAAAATATTTTATGCTAAATTAACTACTTATCAGGGAGCTTTGTTCTCATAAAAATTGCTTAGAGAATACAATCATTAAAATCCATAAGATTTGAAGAAACTACCGGTTTTTTAACAAATATCTATATAAAGATTTAATTTTCACATCAATATTGATTTAAGATAGCTCAGCCGATCATTGCCAAAAAATAAAAATATTTGAATCGTGTAAACTTCTAGTTTACAACTATATTTGTCAAAATTATTATCTCTATATGATATTCATTTCTGCGAATAGCCTTAAAATAAATTTTTACAAAATTAAAGAGATAATAATAAATAACACATGACCGTCATTTCTCTAAATGATTATATTTACTCTTCAAGAAGTTTTAATAATTCTTTTAGTATCAAAACCAAAATTTATTTTCATATATTTTGGTGTACAACAAATACATGATCAACATGTCTTCTATCTTTTGTCACTTCTGGTGATAAAATTTATTTTAATTACTTATGATTTCTACAATTACAAAGATCATAAATTCAATAATGATCTTATTAAGATTCACAATGATAAAAATATTATTGTCATTATTTGTACTCACACCTAATATTATATGTTATTGCATTCCCTTCAGGGAGTGAAATAAATTCAATTGAGTGGGTTTTACTTCATGACATCTTTTATATCATGATTATAAATGTCATTGTTTGTTATTTATGCCCAGTATTGTGATATACCATTTCATTTCATTTTATTCACTTCAAGGAATGAAAATAAATCTTATTATGTAAATTAAGTACTCAACTTTTGCTAAATAACAAAAAGAGTGAAACTAATTTAAAATCCATAATCGATATATTATAATATTTTTTTCGATGATTCTACTGCAGACCGTATTCAAAAATACAAAATATTATTCACGTTTTATGAATAAAATAAGTGGATATTTATTTATTAAATATCTAGTAGAAGAAAATCATTGCTTTTGTGCAATTTCGACTGATTCTTCCGTTTTTTTCCTTATTGTGTCTTCAGAACACATAATATATACATATAAAGATAAACAATTTATATGCAATATATATTAAAAGTCACAAATCCAATTCTATAAGATTTGACATGATAAAATAAAAATAGCATATTAATTTGATTTTAGAATTATATTTATATAACCACCAATCAAATATAAAATCCAATATTGAATTTATATTTATAATTCAAATATATATATATATATATATATATATAGCCAAATTATATATAGAATTACCTTTCAAGCATAAGCAACCTTAGATATACAACTTTTAACTTTGATTATTGCAAACCATAAGTTATCCTCTCTTTATTCGATTTTATAAAGAAAGCAACGTAAAAGTTGATCAAGAAATCAATACCACAAAATCAAAGAAGTTTGGAATAAATTCATATAATTTGACTAGAGCTTCATGCTGATAACGAGTTATGAAATATAAGAAATAGAGAGTATATATGGAAATGGAATAGATAGAATAAGAGAGAGTAGAGAGATTGATTTCTTGTATTGGAATATTAATTACATAATCCAAGGGATTAAGGAACTATTTATAGGATACAAAATATGATCCAAAAGATATAACCTTACACATTAAAGGATATAACCATTCATTTTGAAGGACATAACCGTAGAAACTAAGGGATATAATCATTCATCCTAAAGTACATAACCCTTTATTTCAAAGGATATAACTTTTAGAAAAATAAATAATTTATTTAATAAACTTAATGGACATTCATCATATTATATAATTTTATAACAGCTGATACTGAAGAAAAGAGGAGTAAAATAACTAAAAGAAAGAGAGCCAATTAGTTACTTATCGAAATTTGATTTACTCAATGACAAGAATTAGATGAGGTTGTTAGCTCGAAGGCATAAAACAAGATTCGTTTATTTTTATTGAGCTTTCGTGGGCTTATTTAAGACTTACTCGAGCTACTATTTAATAACATAAAGAAAAATAAAGGTCTTGATTTTAGCCTTTTGGGATTGAAATAGGTAAAAAGGAAATTTCGTTGTCACTAAGCCACAAACGGCACCGCAACTAAAATAATTCATCACCGTTTATTCAATGTTTCTTACTATGTTATCTTATCTAGATAGAGAGGTACTCCCCTTAGTGTTCAATTGAAACTAAATAGATGAGAATTGATGCATTCTCACTCGTATTTGAAGCACTAGTGATGTTAGAGAGACATCATACATGAGGAGGAAATGTTTGCTTTGCTTAAAGAATCACTTAGAGAGCAAAGTTTTACACTTAAGGTCATGATAGTATCATTGTTTATGATGGTTTGTTGCCTTGTTTTCTTATTCCTATAGCTACATAAGCTTTGAACATATCAGAGTCACTATTCATGAAACAAGTTCGATAAAAAAGTTACACTGTAGCGTGGTGTTGATCTTTCCAATATTCATGATTTAGTATATCTTGGAATAGATTCCTCAATTGGTGTTCGTCCACCTCTTATCATTAGCAAACCACTTGAAAATATCATAATTCTTTTCAAAATCATTATCCTCATGGTGGAAATTGCAAAATATAGATCTACTATATCAGCCTCTATGGTCACATGGTATAAAAGAGAGTGAGAGGCATTAAAGGCATCAAAGGCACCTGATTTCATTCCTTATTTTTATTAGTGGCTTAGATAGTTTAATATAAAAAACTCCTAAAATAGGTTTTTCCTTTAGAAGGTTCACCATTTTAGTTCCATATTCATGTTCTACCAATGCCCTCTACTAAATAAGAATGGATATGCTCTTCAGCATACTCTATTATCTGTCGAGGGCTAGAAAAGTTGATCCTTGAAGGCGTTTCTAAACGCGTTGTTACATTAGCCATTTCTTCGACTAGACATTTGGTAGGATTTGTATTGGCAATACTTATGAATACTAGTAATCCTATCGTTAATGGTTATTTAAATGTAGGCAATATTGGGAGGTTTCTCTCTCTTATATATTTACATTTATTAGGGCTTATCATATATTGCATATTCACTTAACATTGACACATCAAGTTTATGTACCACAGTAATACTTGGCTTCCCTCTATCTCGAAGGTTCCTTTTGACAATCTAAGCAATTCACAATTCACCAGACAACACTCAACAAATGAGTAGTGGTAACCTAGTTCGGTGCTTATGATCAAATGACTAAATTTCAACCCATCAATAATCAATTCTAGCTTTAGTATGAAGATACAAAAACTAATAGTCTAACTTTGGATGTTAATCCTTAATTATCAAGAGTCCCCCTCCCCTTAAGGATCCACCTTACAAGATAGTAATAAAATAACTTTAATAGTTGTCCACCCAATACCGCTTCATCCTATAGAATAAGCATTTTCTATTCAACAATTCTTTTACATGCTTTATCATATTATAGTTCTGTGAACCACTATTTCTTACACTAACCTTGCAATTAATTTCCTTAATTCATAAATTGGCATATCCTTGAGTGTTGTCAATTCTAATGCCTGAGAATCACGATTTACATCGTTACTATATAATAAAGCACAACAATATATTTAGAGGAGATATAACAACTCAAACTGCACGAACAATTGACATATAGCTCAACACGTTATGCTTATACACCTACTCGGACACTCATTTACATTCTATTAGCCTGTATCACTGAAACTAGTTACTTAGATAGGATTTTGGCTTGGAGACATATTAAGGTTCCTATAATCCTTGTGGTCTGAATTAAAGTCTCCAAGAGCATCTCACCACCATGGCGCAGAGGGCTCACACCATGACTTCACGGTGGAGTTTCTGCTTTAGGGTGTGGAGGCAGATAGCTACTAGAAAGCGAAGGTATTACCAAGAGAAATTTTAGAAGAGGAAAGGAATTTGCCAATGAAAAAAGGGGCCTCAGGTTTGATAATCTTACCAAATCTACATCAGAGAGAGGTCTCAGTTTAGACTTGAGTGACATGTAATAGTACAAAAGATAAATCTCACTTATGAATCAATTTTCCATTACTTATTTCCAGAACCGGTCAAACCAGTTGCTCTGATACTACTAAATGTAATATCCAAAATCCGGTCCTATACAACTAGATACTAAGTGTCACTTTTTGTGCTAGAGGCATAGACTAACTTATTACTTTAATCATATGTTGCAAAATTTATTTGTAGTAAAATATTCAAGTAACACTAAAATTATAAGCAGAAGATTTTTATTATTATTTATTTGGAGAAAAATTTTTTAATTATGAAAAAAACATTAACGTATTTACAAAGACTTAGTAATCAAACAAAAACCTTGGGCGATAATCTATTAACTTTAAATTTATTTACAATCTTAGATATTCTTATTAACATAAATAAATCAATTTAACTTAAGAGTAAACAATACAATAAAACCTAGAAAACATATGATTTTTGAAATTTGTATGAGATTTAATAAATACATCAAACATTTATCTTTAAAACAATGGAATAAAAAACTCTAGTTTCGTATACAAATAATAAGATTTAAATTCATTCAAACAATTTATCATAATATTCAAAACAATAAATACTGAATTAAAATATAAAAATACTATCCGAACTTAAAATACATTTTCATAAAGTAAAAGTTTTATATCACATATCATGCTCTTAAAATTTTATACTCAAATCAATTGGACATCCTCCTCTTCTGATGCTGATTATGGATTCTGGATCCGGTCAGTTATTATTATCTCCAATCTACACGTGAGAAACTTAACGCGCTGAATATAAAACTTAATGGCGCTCAAATATCATTAATTTATGGCATCTGAATCATAGCATTTATTATCGTTATAATTTACATGTTAATATTATCATAAATATTGTAGCATATTATATATATATATATATATATATATTATCTTTTGACATTTATTTATTTTTTATCTACATTCATGTTATTTACCAAAATTCAATTTCCACAATAATATATTATAATCCATTTAATTTCATAGCCACATATTCTTAAACAAATATCACATAACATAGCATACTTGTAAAACCATATTTTTAATTAGGCCTTTAGCATACTTAAAAGACTCAAATAGTAGACAGAAAATTCTATAATAAGGAACTCGTTGGGTTGCTCAACCAACTTCCATGTCCATATAATATCATACGACCCGTCGGTCAGAATCAAATGGTTATATCCAAAAAATAGAATTCGTTAACCCCTATAAGACATTATGTCACGTATAGACAGTACTGTATTTCTATGACATGCCATACTTTTATACAACTAGTTACTCAACTAAGTAGACTAAGGCCAATAAAATATTTGTTACCATTAGTTCATCTCATAATCCGTATGTATGAATATTCATAAATAAAACACCTAGTCTCATAATTTCACCGGAATATTTTATTACAGTCCGAAAAATATTCGCTTCTATAAAAATCATATTTTTCCATAATACATATTTCATCATACTTTCACTTCCATAAATCATATATTAAACACATAATCATACTTATTTTCTTATAATCTATACTTAATTTCATGATATCTATATTAATCCACAAGAATATTTATTTTATAAAATATTCCACATAATTCTTATATAATTGTATAATTCATAACATATATACAAATAGAATATTTTATTTCATAAAATATTCTACCATTTCACATAAATTCATATCACACAATTAAATTCATAATCATAAATTATTTCTACATAATCATTCATAAATCACTAATAGGCACAAATTCAAATACACAAATTTTTAACATATAATACCACGAGCTTATTAATTCATATATTTTACTTATTTCTAATATACTTATAATTGTGACTTATGATCAATTTTTGCTTCCAGTCTACCAATTAATTAATCAATTTATCTAATAGGATTTTTAAACTCAATATTTCTTTAGCACCTAAAATTATACTAATTAACTATCTAATTGAGTTAATAGCCATAAAATGCTATTACTTTTATTATTCCCATATTAACTTCATAAATCTAAATTTCCATTTAAATTTCATAATCCATCACTGATTTATAAATAAATCCTTCTTATTTTTCTAAAATTTTGGCAGCATTTCCTCTATAAATATGGTTTTTCTTACTTTTAAAATTCACAACATAGCAGTACAACGCAGCCCAATTCGTGGGCAATCCAAAGCAACAATTTGACATTGTCCAATCATCAACATTTTCATATAAACAATCATTTCACAATTTAATTTAAAAATTAAATTGAATTCGCTGGAATCAATTTAAATTGCAAAATTCACCCTATCTTCAATCCAAATCAAATTGCTTAACTCATTTAACCAATTAATTCATAGTTAACTTCAATTCAAATCCAATTTATTCAATTAATTCTAATAGCCTAATTTTCACAACCTCGTTTAATCAAAAGTCACCTTTATTCAATCAAACTCACAACTATTCTAAATTATGAAAATTTTAAATTAATGAATAAAATAAGCACTAACCTTCGAAAGAAAAATCTTATTATTTGGTCGTAGAGGAGAGGATGTTGTCCCTCAAAGCCTTACCAGAGCTTCGCCATCAGAAATGCCACGGTAGTGGCTGGAAGGTGGCAGTGTCGAAATTTCCAAATTTCTACACTAAATTGTTCACAATTTCGTGAAACTTACAAATCCTTGATCAATTTTTACGTATCATGGCTTCATCTAATAAAATACCAAATTAAATCTGTTAACATATAATAATATTTTATTATAAAATAGCCCCAAATAAGAATCAAATTAGGATTCAGAATCCTAATCCAATACGGATTATTCAGACTCTAATATATATATATATATATATATATTCAAATTTTACCCTCAAATCTGGTTAATCACAATTATTCTCTACCAAAATTCTGAGAGTTTAATAATTGGTGCGGTGAGCGTGGAACACACCTTCAACCTCTCCCTAACCCTAGCTCTAACCAACTAGCAGCTCTCCATTCATCATGGCCGCCAACCCCTCTGAAAACCCTAACCTGGAAAACCTAATAGCTGAACAAGGCGAACCTGGCCACCCAATCACCCTAACTCTCCCACCTGTAACCGATCCCCAAGTAGCAGTCGCCTTGGCTTAAGCTTACTCCCAATTTACCACTGTCTTGAAGAGTATTTTGGAAAGCTCAACACCTGGAGGTGATCCCATCACGCCTCCCACCTTCGCCTAGACATTCAGCTCATTCTCTCTCTGATCGGTACTAGGAAGTTGAGTCAAAACCTATCCATACCTATGGCCAAGAGGTAAGCCACACTCAACTTTTTGATGAGGCGAACCTTAGGGATATAGTTAAGGAGATAGTGCAAGAGTGTAAGGAATCAAAGGAGAATGGAGATTATGGCCTCTGCCAGGATTCACCCTTATCTCCCACCATACTGGCGGCAGCCTTTCCACCCAAATTCAAACTTCCTACATTTCAATCGTATGATGGTTACACTGACCCCAGAAGTCACCTGGCCACTTTTCGAACCATCATGTACCTATAGACTAGCTCAGAAGACTTGATGTGCAAGGCCTTTCCGATCACCCTCCAAGGTGCTGCATAGGAATGGTACCAGACACTCAAGACCGGGTCTATCCATTCCTTTTCATAGCTACCCGCAGCATTTCAAGCTAGGTTCATAACCTGCGTCCCATCTAGAAAAATTTCATCTGACATGGTAGATTTAAAAAGAGAAGAGGGAGAAACCTTATGCCAATATGTGGCTAGGTTTCAAAGGGTAGCCATGCAAGTGGAGAACTTGAACGATGAAGTAGCGATCAGTGCAATGGCCAAGAATTGCAAATAAAACATGTTGTTTGAAAGTCTAAACATTGACCCACCTTCAACTTTTGCCGAGCTTATGGCGAGAGCTCACAAATACACCAAACTGGATGAAGCTTATGAGATTCAGCAACAACGCAAGCCAACCAGAGAAGAAAGACATAAACCCAGGAGGCATTCACCTGTTGGAAGCAGGTGTTCGCCTAGGAGGAGGTCACCTATCTGGCTTACCAGAGCTAGCTACTCTGTCCGAACCCCATACTCTAGAGGTGACACATTTTGGAAGGATACTGAATTCACTCTAATAAACAGACACGATCGCAAATTTTGTCATGGATCAAAGAACAGGGCGATCGAATCTCATGCACTTATCCCAAAAATATGAGGGATGATGTGACGGGCCGTAGGGGTGGAAGCAAGTATTGTTAGTTCCATAGAGATACGGGACATGAAACTGATGGTTGTTGGCAATTGAAAAAAAAAATTAAGCGCCTCATATACAGGGGCGAATTGAAGTAGTTTGTAGGGAAGAGCAAGCAAGAGGAAGGATAATCAAGTAAGCATGATAAGGGGGCTCGGACGATAGGAACCATTCATCCATATTCGGTTGTTTGGCAGGAGGTGACAGTAACTCAACAAGAAAAAGGAGAGCTAGAGAGATACACTCTATCTTGCCACCATAAAAACCTAGCCCTAGACAGCCCATTTCATTCTCTAAAAGTGATGGTGAGCAAATTCGAATGTCACACAATGATGCATTGGTGATTGAGGGTATCTTAAAGAACTTTTTGGTGAAAAGAATTCTAGTAGATGGTGGCAGTGCAGTCAACCTAATAACCATGGAAGTGTTCAAAGCTCTCAAACTAGACCCCTCAAAGCTAAAACCCATCCGTACCCCCCTTGTTGGTTTAGCAGGTAAGCCGGTTCAAGTGGCAAGAGCGGTAAACCTAGATATGGAACTTAGTGAAAAGGAATCTTCAAGGAAGCTCAAGCTAGAATTCATGGTAGCAGATCTCCAATTCCCCTCAAATGCCATATTAGGAAGACCTGCTTTGTACGAACTAGAAGCAGTAACAAGCATCAAGTACTTAACCATGAAATTTTACTCTGATGATGGCAAAGTGATGGCTGTGAGAGGCGATCAGAAAGCAGCCAGAGAGGCATATGTTATAGCTTTGAAGGGTCTCCCACTGACCCTGCCAATCATGTGGATGCTAGAAGAGGAATCAAAGGCTCAACCGGTGGAGCACCCTCCTTTTGATATCCCAAGGAACAAAGGATATTCAAGCTCCGAGCCAATAGGCAAACTAATCATGTGGGAGATAGAGGAGGGGAAATTCATAAAGCTCGGAGCTGAATTACCAGGCGAACTACAAGAAGGCATAAAAGTAGTTTTGAAGAATAATGCATACAGCTTCGCAAGGTCTACAGAGGATATAATAGGTATTGACCCGAACATCATCTCTCACAGGCTCAGCATAGACCCTAGCTTCAAGCCCACTAAACAGAAGAAAAGAAACTGTGGCTATGAAAGACAACAAGCCATAGCAGCAGAAGTGGATAAACTGTTAAAGGCGGGATTCATAAGAGAGGTAGATTACCCAGAATGGCTGGCAAATGTGGTTCTGGTGCCCAAACCTAATGGGAAGTGGAGATTGTGTGTTGACTTCACAGATCTAAACAAAGCATGCCCAAAAGATTCCTACTCCTTGCCTAACATCGACCAACTAGTGGATTCAATAGTTGGCTGTGAAGTATACAACTTTGTAGATGTGGCAGTAGGGTACCACCAAATAAGGATGAACGAGTTGGAAGCAGAGAAGACTAGTTTTATCACAGATCGAGGCACTTATTGTTACAAGGTTATGCCCTTTGGACTGAAAAATGCGGGTGCAACATACCAAAGGCTGGTTAACAACATGTTTAAAGAACAAATTGGGCAAACAGTGGAAGTGTATGTCCATGATATGATAGTGAAGAGCATCTGAGCTACTGACCACCCTAAAGACATATAAGAAGCCTCCGGTATTTTGAATAAGTTCACATGAAACTCAACCCTGAGAAGTGCACTTTCGGGGTTAAAGTAGGAAAATTCTTGGGCATCATGATATCTCAAAGGGGAATAGAGGAGAACCCTAAGAAAATCAAGGCAATTATAGAGATGAAACCACCCGCCAATATACATGAAGTCCATCAATTAAATGGTCGAATAGTTGCCCTGGGAGATTTATCTCCTGTTCGGCTAAAAGGTGCATGCCCTTTTATCAAACGTTGAAGCAGTTGAGACAGTTTAAATGGGACAATTAATGTCAGCTCGCCTTCAACCAAATAAAAGAATTTCTATCCTCCACTCCGCTCTTGAGTAGGCCTAAGAAAGACAAGCCTTTGTACTTGTACCTAGTAGCAATTGAGAGTTCAGTGGCTTCTATATTGCTCAGGGAAGAAGATGACGAGTAGTATCCTGTTTATTATGTGAGAAAAATCTTAAAAGGGGTCGAACTCCGATATCCATGTGTAGAAAAGTTGGCCTTCGCGGTCCTCACAACAACAAATCGCCTACGCCATTATTTCCAATCACAAACCATTATTGTCCGAATATCCTATCAACTAAAAAAGGTCTTACACTGAGCCAAAACTTCAGGAAGATTAGTGGAATGGTCTATCAGACTAGGTGAGTTTGACATCAGGTATGACTCCTGCATGGCGATGAAAGCACAAATACTAGCTGATTTTGTAGCTGAATTCTCTAGTGAAAGTCAAATGGAGAGTTCAGACTATATAACACCGAGCCTTAAAGGAGATATATGGAAGCTTCACATAGACGGGGCTTTGGGAAACCTAGGCACAGCGGCAGGAGTGGTCTTACAAGGACCAAAGAAAATAAAAATGCAGCATGCAGTTCACCTAGATTTTCCAATAACTAACAATAGGGCAAAATACAAAGGCTTGATAGTAGGACTAACATTAGCTTTGGAAGTACGACCCCCATCCTCCACGCCTTTTTAGATTCACAGCTAGTAGTAAGTCAGATCAGTGGTACCTTCACAACCAAAGAGCCAAATTTGGTCAAATATCACTCCCTAGCCACATCCCTTCTAAAGAAAATCGAAGAAGATGAAAATACA
The DNA here is from genome assembly GCA_948099535.1 of Jatropha multifida. Lineage (NCBI taxonomy): Eukaryota > Viridiplantae > Streptophyta > Magnoliopsida > Malpighiales > Euphorbiaceae > Jatropha > Jatropha multifida. The sequence continues at coordinate 35,700 of CANUEX010009171.1, forward strand.
TGGAAGCTGTTACAAATAGAAAGGGTGAGCAACAAGGAGGCAGATGCCATAGCTAAGGCTGTATCAAGAGGAGAAGCTTTAGTAGAAGGGGTCACAGTAGAGCAGTTGACCTCTCCAAGCTTTGAAAAATAAGAAGTTTTGGTCACCCAGAGTGATGATAACTAGATGCGCCAATAATAGATTTTCTCCAAAAGGATGTTCAACTAGAAGATAGGCAAGAGGCCATTAAGCTATGTCGAAAAGCAACGAACTATACGCTAGACAAAGGAGAGCTCTACAAGAGATTAAAATCACATCCTTGGCCTAAGTGTGTAAACAGAGAAGACGATAATTACATTATAAGGGAGTTACATGAAGGAGTGGGGAGAGCTCATGAAGGCTCGAATGTTACAATTAGGAAGATTATGCTCACAGGGTACTATTGGCCTATGATGAAAAGAGATGTTCGATATTACATTCGCCATTGCAAGATGTGCCAGAAATATGATAGAGTTCCTAGACAACCCTCATCAGAGCTACAATCAATAACTTCAACTTGGCCTTTTGCACAGTGGGGAATCGATATCCTAGGACATTTCCCTACAACAACTGCTTAAAGAAAATTTATGGTAGTTACACTTGATCACTTTTCTAAATGGGCAGAAGCAGAGGCCCTCAGCACCATTACATCATCTCGGATCATCAGATTTTTTAGAAATAATGTCCTCTTTCGATATGGGGTTCCCCACAGGATAGTTACTGATAATGGGAAACATTCGATTCAGAAGCCTTCAAATCCTTTTGCCAGGAGTGGCACATTAGTTTGCACTTCACATCAGTAGCCCACCCGCAAACTAATAGCCTAACTGAAGTCACCAACCGAACCATCCTACAAGGACTAAAGAAGCAGCTAGATGGTGAAAAAGCTAACTAGGCAGAGGAACTTAATAGTGTGTTGTGAGCATACAAGACCACACCTAGGCAAGCAACAGGGCAAACACCCTTTTCCTTTGTGTACGGAACAGAAGCAGTGATACTAGTGGAGATTGGACTACCCAATAAAAGAATTGGACAAAGCAATAAACTGGAGAACAATGAAAGCCTAAAAATTAGTTTGGACCTAGTAGAAGAACTCAAAGAAAATGCAGCAGCTCGAAATAAGGCATATAAGCAAAGGATAAGGCGACACTTCAATAAAAAGGTCAGAGCCAGACAGTTCAAGGAAAGGGATATAGTTTGGAGGAAGGCAGAGATCACTAAGGGTTCGGTAGGAGTTGAGAAGCTCAGAAAAAAATGGGAAGGCCCTTATGAAGCGGTAAAGAAAACAGGTGCAAGAACTTACAAACTAAGGAAAATAAGAGGAGCCAAACTTCCCCGAACGTGGAATAGTGACAACCTTAAGCGAGCATACTAAATGCTCATCTGCTTTATACTATGTAACAAGTTCTTCTTTAAATACTCTACATAATAAAAATATGATAAGACCTTAGGTTTATTCACATGATGCACCGATCCTTAAAAATTATGAAAGGACACAATGCATCAAGTTTTTCCTTAAGGATCTTACTTAAAATCTTCTCCTTGTTCTCTATTTAACATTCAGCTATAGGTTCGCTAGAGGCCTAAGCGGCCCATAGTCAATCCATCCGCTCGGACATATGTCCAAAGGCCTAAGCGGCCTATAGTCAGTCCATCCGCTCGGATATATCTCCAGAGGCCTAAGCGGCCCGTAGTCAATCCATCCACTCGGACATATCTCTAGAGACCTAAGTGGCCCGTAGTCAGTCCATCCGCTCAAACATAGAGGCTTAAGCGGCCCATAGACAGTCCATTCGCTCGGACATATCCCTAGAGGCCTAAGTGGCCCATAGACAATCCATCCATCCGAACACTTCTCCAAAAGGCCTAATCAGCCCAATTTCGCTTCATCCAATGGAACAGCTTACCAAAGAGAGGAAAAAACACCTAAAACATTCTCCAATCTGAAAAGAATAGTTCGCCAATGACTCAAGAGGTCCAAATTATGATTACTTAACATCAACACATGAAGGCAAAGAATACTAGTAAAGCCTTACAAATAGGCTCGCCAAACATGTTCGCTAAGCCAATGATAATTAACTTTATCATAATGGCTAAGTACGAAACATATTCACCTAAACTTGTTCACCTAAACATGTTCACCAAACATATTTGCCAAACATATGCTAGCCGAGTAGCTCTATTATTCGTTCAAATGACTAAGTACGATGCGTTAGGAAAAATACTAAAATACACGTGAGAAGTTGAAAAAGCAATAAGTAACTTTTCATTAAGTCAAAGAAATTCTTTACAAGCATAAAAAATCCTACACTACACCTACCAAAAGCCTTAAAAAAATTTTCCTAACTAAAGAATATCCTAATCGCCATACTCGGATAAAGCAGGCGAACTAGCCCCTGAGGAAAGTTGCCTCTCCTCTTCATCATCATCAGCATCATTAGGATAAACATCATTCACCCATCCCTAGTTCGCCTCCGGCTGCTTTGCCTTCAGCTCAGCTAATATATTTTTTCGTAAACTAGACAGGCTCGAGCTAGGTCATCATCTTGAGACTCCTCTCGCTTCTTTGCCTCTCCAAGCTCGGTCTCCAAATCCTTTTTCCTAGCCTCCAGCTCCCCCACCCTTGCTTCCAAACCCTTATTCTTATTCAACAAGCTCCAATTTTCCTCCCTCAACTTCTCTATATTAGAATCACGCCTTGTGTTATTCGTCTTGCTCCTGCATAGACTTAGCGACCTCTTACAAAGTAGTCTCCATCTCATTATACTTTACCACCAGCTCGATTTTGCCTGACTTAAGCCTTTGCAACCACTCGAACTGAAGGGTATTAGCATTGATAGCTTGAAGGCGACACTGATTCAAAAAATCAGTTGTCAAACTATCATCATAGTGCTTAAAAAATAGCCTATCTGCTGGAAAAAGATAGGCACGAGTGAACTCTCGACTAGGACCATCATCCCGAACGCTACAATTCCCCCCATACCTATTTATGAAATAAGATCGAAGATCCGTAGCCTTTGGTCGCTGAGCTAGTCTAACAGAAGGAGCAGTGGGGTGAGCAGGATCTGAAGCAGACTCTTCTCTTGCCCTCTTTCTGGGTGGTTCAGCTGAAGGGGCAGAAGCGGGCGGATCAGGCACAGGTGCAGCTGATGGCTCAACTGAAGGATGTTCGGCAACTGGCTCAGAGGGAGGAGGCACCCCCCCAGGACCATCAGATAAGGCTCGCCGCTTCATAGCCTCAGTGATCTTGGACATCTTTGAAGCGCTCGCCTTCTTAGGAGTCATGCCTATACAAAGTAAAAAAGGAAATTAAACTAAGTTAGTATTAATAACCTTAAATAAAAGTATTAAAGAAAGAAGAAATACCATGGTCAGAAGGGTTCGGTCAAACAGGCCCATTGGGCGAACGAAGGGGGTAGCTATTAGCTATCACCTTCCTTAAATCAATAGATCCGAGTCCCTTAGCCTTTATAGACTCAACAACATCTTTGTCATAGGTAGTAGGGGGAGAAAGCTGAGAACATCAAGGAGTGGTAGACCAATTATTCAGAATACCGAACCCACCATCATACTTGACCAAAAAAAATTTAGACTTCCAGTTCTTCAAGGACGAAATCTTTGATTTCTTAGCAAAACCGTTAGAGTTCGCCTTCGTTTGAAGAAAATAATGGTTTTTAGTAAGGCGATGTTACAGCTAGTACAGCTCCCGAACTGCACTAGCTCTCAAGTCATTCCCATCTTCCTTGACTAGGGCAATAACAGCCCAAAGGAAACGCAGACCGTTCGGATGAAGCTGACCGATGGTTATCTAGTAATCGTTAAAAAACAATTTGAAAGGCTCGGACAAAGGAAGGCGAACTCCCGAACGAAAATCCTCTTCATACAGCATAATTGAATTTGCATCCACAGGGGAGTTGATCCGCATATCCTTTGAAGGATGAACCAACCGATACTCAAAGGGGATGTTATACGAATAATAAATGTCAAGCAGCTCGCCCTCATCTATGTCTGAAGGAACGTCCGCCACTCTAACATTTTCCTTCCTCCCTCTGACTACCTCTTGACCAGAATCTGCCTCCTCCTCCTAAGGATCGCCCATAGGGTACTCAGACGGTTCACCCATAGGGTCCTCAAATGGTTCGCCCATAGGGCATTCAGAGAGTTCACCCAGGGGACGCTCAAAAGGTTCATCCCTAGGAAAGTCGGATACTACACGAACGTCCTCACTACTAGATGAACTCATTATCTTAAAAGAATTAATAAATACAAGGAAAGAAAAGAAAACTTGCTGAAGTTAACAAGCTATAGAGAGAGAAAGGGAAACCTAAAGAGAGACGCTATGAAGCTAAGAAGTAACCAAATTAAAAAATGAAATGAAAATGGTCTTTATATAGCCCAGGCGAAGCAAATGAAGAGACGCAACATTTAATGAAACAGCTTCTCATAGAGACCGAATCCTCGAGCTCCACAACGGCAATTATTAACCTCAGACAAAAATAAAAATAAAATAATCATAATAAATAAATACATATACCTAATAAATAAAGCACTCATTTGGACATAAATGACCAAATAACTAAGGGAAAACTACTGTTAACATATAATAATATTTTATTATAAAATAGCACCAAATAAAAATCAAATTAGGATTCAGAATCCTAATCCAATACGGATTATTCAGACTCTAATATATATATTCAAATTTTACCCTAAAATTGGGTTAATCACAATTATTCTCTACCAAAATTTTGAGAGTTTAACAAAATCAATTAAACCATAAATCTAAATCCCTCATAAGTCTCCATTCAATAGCCAAATCTATCAAAGTTAGTTCACCAAAGGTATAGGGTTCGATTTTCCACCCACCTAAGTGGAAGGAAGTCATCGGCGATGGTTAAGATCGCTGAAAAGTCGAGAGGGTGAAACTGTCATAGAAGGCAGCGGCGTTGTTGGAAGAAAGGAGCCCCGTTTCACGAGAACCAGACCTCAATCGTCTGAGATATTGTCGGATTTGAGGTCGCCGCTGCTCGGAGTGTTGAACAACTCCTCGACTTCGTCATGCCACAGTTGGAAATAGGCTGGAAGGAGAGGTTGCTCTCTGCTATCAGGGAGAGAGAAGAGGCACTGCAACCTCTTTCGTTTTACGAGATTTTTTTTTATTTCCCTTTAATTATTCTTCCATATTCATTTATTTATTTTAAATATAAAATAATTAGTGATAATTACTATAAATTTGTAATTTTGACAATAATTAATTATTAATAATAATACAATTTGTATCTTTATAATTAAATGATAATATTTATTAATAACATCAATAACACTATTCAAATATTTCATAAATTGAGAAAAACCAAATTAAAACCAACAAAAGAAATTTCTTACCTTAACTACACCATTAAAAATTTTAACGAGTACTCATAGTTATTGATAAAAACCATAACCAATGATTTAATTACTTAATACTCCCTCCATTCTATTTATATACAGAAAGACAAAATTTCTCTAGGATTAAGAATATGGTCTTTTTATTGATTTTTTACTAATTACCCCTAAAAAGATATTAAAGTAGTACCCAATTTTTAATAAAAGGTGATAAATGATAAAAGAGAGGGTTAGTAGCTGAAATAAGACATTTTATTTGTTTGGGCTTTCAATAAAAAAAAACATTGGCTATTTAATCATAATTACGCATTAAAATCTCAATATCAAATTTGGATTGAACAAATTGGCATAAAAGTTGAAAAAAAATTTTAGAGCCAAAATTTTCAAAACTGAATTCATTTAAATAGACATAAGTTCACAACTCTAAAATTTAATTCACAAATGCCATGGATATAGTCCTTCCTTTTGATTTGAATATAGTCCCTCAATACTCACTTGTAATTTAAGAAGTTCTACCCATACTCAACAATCAATCTTAGAATTGATCTTCTTGCCATCCATTGATGTAGACGCTCAATTTTTTCCCCAAAAATAAACTAGATAATGATAGCCTTTACTGCTAAGAAGAGGTTGCAGCATCCAAGGAACTTGATCTCAAAGCAATGATCTGAGTCTAGAAAGTGCAATCCTTAGCACCTTTTTCATAATTTTGGCAAAATGAGACCCAAAAGCACATCTTCAATTCTCCCGGGACATGCCTCGGAGTCCTACGGCACTCTATGCATCATCTGGACTAATTTTATAAAAATTAGGTCGATTTGTTGGTGGGGCCCATTAGTAATCCTTAAGGGGCCCATCAATGGTAATGACATTTCTTGTGGTAGAACGAGTTCGGAACGTTCGATTGATTCAATTCTCAAACTAGTAATCCTAGGTTAAGAAATCGGATTCATTGGATTGTTTCACGATTTTGAGGTTCATGCTGAAATAGGGTGCGAAAATGAGTCCTGGGTGCACATGGGATAAATTTTCATGACATACGTTGAAACACATGTCATTTGAAATGATTATGTGAAAAATCAAAAATCGAAGTGGTATTTATGCTTTGGAAAATGTAAAATACTTTTTAGGTCTTAAAATTGCTAGAAATAGAAGTGGTATTTATGCTTGTCAAAGAAAATATGTTCTGGATTATAGAAGATTTTGGATCCTTGACCGTTAAACCATGTCAAATTCCTATGAAGTGAATGTCAAGCTTATGCATACCGAAGAAAAATTGTTAAATGATCCTAGCAAACATAGACACTTAGGGTGAGCTTCTGGTTCGGTTAATTCGATTAATTTTTTGCCAATTTGATTTTGTGCATAAATATTTGGTTAAGAGTTCAGTTAAAGAAAATTAGATTCTCAGTTATCTGTTAAAGGTTTAGTTAAAATTTAATTTAATCAAATTAACCAACTCTCAAAACTATATCGTTTTGATTAAATAGGTAATAAAATTAAAATAAAAAATATTTCAATTTTCATTCTGATTAAGTGGTGATTAATAAGTTGGTTAATTTTTATTACGGTTAAAGTCAATTAATCATAAGTTCCAGCTAAGTTCGGTTAAAAAATTAATTCGGTTAAATTCGATTAAGTGAAAAAAGTTAAGTTAAAAATATTTCGCTAATTGACTGAATTAGCCAAATGGTCACCTCTATAGACAATTAATTGGAAAGTTAAGTGTTTGACTTTGACTGGATCGGATATTAGCTATGGTCCCTTTTGTTACAGTTATTTGTTTTTAGTTTTTTATTTATTAGAAGCATAAATTTGTTTTTAGTTTTTGGTTACTTAAGGTGTATTAAATTAAGAATTTGTTAGATTTTAAAAGATTTTAAAATTCTAATGGTATTCAATCTAAATTCTTTTAGAGTCTATTATGATTTTGTGGTATTCAATTCAGACTCTTATAAAATTCATAAAAATATTATGATATTTAATTATGACTTTTAAAAAGTCTATAAAAATTTAAAGATATTCAAAAAATTACTGATTTGGAAGGATTCTATAAAATTATTGATTTCGTTGGATTATAAAGTGTTATATATGAATAAAAGAGTCATTCACAAATCCATCCTCCAACCCAAAGATTTCAAAGAAAATCTTTTGAAATCTAACAGATTCGTAATTCAATACAGCCCTTAATAGAATGAAAATGGAGCGAGTATCCGTGAATTTTCAACTACTAGTATAGACATCCGTTTAAAATTTTATTATCTATATCCATTCTAAACTCATTTAAGTATCTATTTAAGTACCTATATTCGAATCCATTTACATGTTTATAATCTGTATCCATCTAAAAATTTGCTCAAAGTACCTCTTAAATGGATAGGTTAATCACAAATCTTTAACTATCCAAATTTCAAGCTTATTTAAAATACATTTTTAACTAATAATGGATAGGATATCCACTACTGAAGTTGTTCAATATAATAGTTAACGAGTGCAGGATGGCCGCCGACGATGCTTGCTATTGTGGGTATTTTCACTATCGGTAGCGATAAGTTTTTAACAAAGAAAATAATGATCTTGGAGAAGATGACGCATTTTTCTTTTTAATCCCTCATTATTTTTCAATTTTTCATTTGGCTCTAAAACTTTTTAATTTGTTCCATTAGGTTTTGCAATTAATTTTGATTGAATATATAAAAATCATTATGATTCCATCAAGGTTAATCAATATCTATAAAAAAATCCCACCAATTCCATAAATATTTTTTTTGCTTAAAGAAGCACTTTAATCTTTCTATTTGAACATAAAGTATAATATACTACCTTTAGACTTCAATAATCTTTAAAGTGTCTTCACTAAATCTTCAATCTTGAATATTTATGATTATTTCACTTTTAGACTTCAAATTTCTACAATTTGCACTTAAGCACGATAATAAATTTTAATTTATTTAATTTGTTATTCATCAAAACCTAGAGATTGTAACCTTGAGTCAACATAAACATTTATGAATTATCATATTATTAAAATATTATATATAATAAGGGATCATGAGATATTAATTTTATGTGGGACAAATAATTTCAATTTATACAGTTCTTTATAAGAACTAGAATTAACATCAAACTAATAAATTGCATTCAACGTGATACGGTATCTCGATTCTTTTTATTGTTCTGATTAGTGTAGTACGATTCGTCAATTCATTTTTTATCCATAGGAATCATACATAACCTTAATTTTCAATTGGCCAAATGCACAAATATATTCATTTACTTTGCGAAAAAAAAACTTATGGAACCCCAGACTTTGTAAGTAACCTATTATGTCGAGATGTTAAGAATTCTACTAATATTGTATTCTGCTCTATATTAACAATAACATTTTTTTTTGTATTTTTGATATCTATGTACAAAATATTCACTTAAAGTATGACTAGTATAATATTTGGAATAATAATTTTCACAGTTTTCAACTATTTAATAAGTGTTTAATTGATCTAATTTTATAAGTTTGAGTATTCAATAGAATAATTTTTGCAAGTCGAAGTATTTACTTGATATAATTTTATAAATTGAAGTGTTCAATAGATTAAAGTAAAAATTAAAAATACCACAAAATTTTTTTTCATAAAGTACATGGATGAATCGATGCATCGATCCTTTTTTAATTTAAAGGTCCACATATAGTTTTATTAAAATTACATTTTGTGGAAAAATTGAATAAAAAAGGATGGAAAATTCTTTGCTCTCGCCTTCATCTCCAACCCTTGCTGAGTTAGGGAATCCCTATTCCCAAAAGCAGGAGGGTATGAACCAAGCCACAAAAAAGGTTAAACGTAGAAGAGATGATGATTTTCTAAATATCGAAGTCCCAGATATGATTTCCTCTTTCAAAGAGAAGGTCATGCAAGGAATGGATATGGATGTTGAGGATGACCTATTAGAGGAAACTGACTTTGATATCACAGAATTGGATGTGAGTATCAATAAGGAGGGGTTGTGCCTTGAGGTTACTATATCTAAAGGCTTACATATCAATCTGGTTAAGAAGTGGGCTAAGGCAGTGGTGGTGAGGCTATGGGGGAGAAGGATTGGGTACAAGGCTCTATGTTCTAAGATTGAACTCTTGTGGAAACCATCAAAATACCATGTTATAGATTTGGGCAATGATTTTTTTCTAGTTAAGTTCAGTAGGGAAGAGGATTTTCATCAAGCCTTGCCTGGAGGACCATGGACTATGATGGGGAGCTACCTAACCGTCCAACCATGGAGTCCCGATTTCTGTGTTAATAAGTTTGAAATAGACAGTGCTCTTGTTTGGGTCAGATTACCTAGGTTACAAATCCATTTATATCATAAAAAGGTCTTACGGGCTATAGGGGATGTGATTGGTAAGGTAATCAAGGTGGACTATAATACTGAGGATTTAATCCGTGGTAAGTTTGCAAGGCTGGTAGTCATGGTAGACTTGAGGAATCCTTTAGTTTCAAAATTTTTTATTAATAGGATGATACAAAAGGTGGAATATGAGTGTATTCCCGATCTATGCTACTCATGTGGGAGAGCTGGTCACAAGTCTGTTCTATGTCCCTTTACTGAAAAGCCACGGAATTCTGATGGCCTCAAATCGAAAGAAGCTCTGGCTAAGGCTCCCATAGAAACAACGCCAACCTATGGGCCATGGATGGTGGTTTCCAGAGGGAATAGGCGGGGCTCAATGGTGGAAGGTGGCGGTCTAGCCAAGGGGAACAATTTAGGAATGTCCGGGTCAAGAGTCGATATTTTAGGTAATGATGTGGGTGTTGATTTGGGAGATAATAAGGAAAGAGAATCGGAAGAGAATGTCAACGTAGGAAAATCTCCTTCCTATGCACGTAAGACTTTCTCAACCTCTAAAGGGAACGAATATATGAGAGATATCCCTATGAAAGTAGGCTCGAGTTAGAGAGGAGGAAAAATTACTAGGCCTAGCACCTCATGGCCCACACAAGGTTTTCAAAGCCCAATTCCTAAAAAGTCTACATTAGGTGATTTCTTCTGAATTTCAAACTTGAACCAAGAATACTGTTGTTGTCACTCAGGTTGAAACTAGTCTTGATCCCAAAAATAATTCAGTGGTGAAAGTGATAGAAAGGGGAAAGCTCAACTACAATAAGGATAATAGGCATTCTACTGAAGCAAGTTCTTCCACTCCTTTATCATTTGCTTTCAATGGAGAGGAAGCTGGGAAGTTTGCTCTTGGTCTTTCTGGAACACCACCAGATAAGATTAATGCCTCTTCTGATCTTAATGAGCTAAGGGATCAACTCATGAAGGAGGTGATTGAAGCTAGCTCAAATGAGGGAATGGAGAATGACAGCATAGAATCTGGAGAAGAGGACCACGACTAGTCTGATGATGAATCTGTTGACTACCAAGAGGTGGATGAGATTTGATATGTGGACCTATCATTCCCGCTTATACCTTTTAATGTCAATCATGGTCTGGAATTGTCAAGGAGTAGGGGGCTCCCCTTTCATGAGAACCTTAAAATTGTTTATTTCTTATCATAAGTCATGCATGATAATCATTCTAGAATCACAGATCAGTGGTTCTAAAGTAGAAAAGGTGATTCATCAGATTAGGTATAAGTCCTTTCATCGTGTGGAGGCTATGGGGTATGCAGGAGGAATTTGGATCTGTTGGACTGGTAGATGGGATGTGAGGATTCTTAACAACAATATACAGTGGGTGCATTTGAGAATTTCTGAAAAGGGTAAGACTCTTATGGAACTCACAGCTATTTATGCTAGCCTGAATGCTTCGAAGAGAGCATCCCTTTGGGAGGATCTCTCTCAGCTTCAAGATGCAGTGACTTATCCTTGGCTTCTTCTTGGTGATTTTAATGATATTTTGTGTGCAGACGAGAGGAGGGGTGGGTCTAGTCAGAGGTCAGGTGTTAATAAGGCTTTCGCTAAGTGGTTCCAAGATTCGAGTTTGTTAGACTTGGGGTTTAAAGGTAATAGGATTACATGGAGAAGGGGGGATCTATAACAGAGGCTAAATAGAGCTCTTTGTTATGCGGATTAGAGGATGAAGTTTCATGAAGGTTCTGTCTCTCACATTGCTTGAATTAATTCTAATCATTCCCAGTTCTTGTTAAATTAGTTGGAAGGGGTCGATCTAATACAAGGAACTCTCCCTTTTATTTTTTAGCTACTTGGATGACTCATGATAATTTCAAGAATTTCATTACTTCGCATTGGTCTACCATGACACCCTTAGCGTAGAGCCTCCCCGAGTTTATTAACAGTTTGAAAGTGTGGAATGAAAAGGTTTTTGGGAATGTGTTTAATCAGAGGAAAATCCTTATTACTAGTATTAATGGTATTCAAAAGAAATTGGACCACATATACATCCACTCTTTGGCTCGGCTTGAAGTTAAGCTTAAGAAGGAACTTGAGGTTATCTTGAAAAGGGAGGAGTTAATTTGGTGTCAGAAATCCCGCTCTTAGTGGATTAAGAGTGGTGACCATAATACTTCATTCTTTTATATGAAAACTATTCAAAGACGTCGAGGGAACAAGATTGAGGGCCTAAAGGATTCAGAGGGACACTGGGTTGAGGATCAGATTACTCTCCAAGACATGGTTGTTGAGTTTTTCAAAGAGTTGTATAGTGTTGGTCCGGAATAGGCTTCTGTCGCTCCTATCCATGGTGCTTTCCTGACTGTTCCGCAGGATATTGTCTCAACTGTAATAGCTCCCTATGATCCGCTTGAGATTCTTAAAGCCTTTTTTGAGATGAAGCCGTGGAAGGCCCCTGGACCAGACGGTCTTCATGTAGGCTTCTATCAGCACAATTAGCAGCTGGTAGGAGACTCTATCTGCACCAACATTCAAGCTATCCTTGGTGGGGGTAATATTGATAAGAACCTCAATAAGACACTGTTAGTCTTGATTCTGAAAACTCCAAACCCTACATCCTTGAGTCAGTTTCGACCTATAAGCTTATGTAATGTGATCTATTAAATTATCACTAAGACTATTGCGAATGGGATTAAATTGATGCTACCCTATGTTATAAGTCCTAATCAGACTAGTTTTGTGCCGAGTAAACATATAACCGATAACATTATTATTACTCAGGAGGTTATCCACTCTATGAAGATAAAAAGGAGTGGAAAGAGGTACATGGCTATCAAAGTTGACCTGGAAAAGGCTTATGATAGGATCAGGTGGGACTTTCTTATGGATAGCCTCTTGAATATGGGCGTTCCTAGTTCTATGGTCAATGTGATTTTGAAATGTATTTCCTCCAGCTCTATGAAGATTCTTTGGAATAGGTACCATGCAACTAAATTTTATCCTACCCAGGGCCTTCGCCAAGGTGACCCGCTGAGCCCTTACCTTTTTGTGATCTGCATGGAAAAGTTATCTCAGTTGATCAACAAGGCAGTGGATAGCAAGGTGTGGAAACCGCTCAAGCTAATTAGAAATGGCACACCTATATCACATTTATTTTTCGCAGATGACCTCTTACTGTTCTATGAAGCTTAATTAGCTAATCAGGTAAAAGTTATCAAAGATATGTTGGAGGTTTTTGTAGGATCTCAGGCCAAAAAAGCCAGTCTATCAAAGCCTCAGGTATTCTTTTCTAAAAATGTTACAAAGCAGCAGCAAACTCAGCTTGGTAATGGCCTTAACTTCAAAGTGACATACAATTTTGGAAAATATCTTGGTGTTCCCACTAATCATGGAAAAACTAAGATAACTGCTTTTAATTACATCTTGGAGAATGTCAGGAAGAGATTATCTTCTTGGCAAGCTAACCATTTGTCTCTTGCAGGTCATATTACCTTGGCTTCTTCAGTTATAACTACCATGCCTTACTATGCAATGTAGACGTCTAAATTGCCAATCCACATTTGTAGGGAGGTTGAAAAATTCTATAGGAATTTTGTGTGGGGCTCGACTTCTGATAAGAGAAAAGTTCCACTGGTCCCTTGGCGTGATGTGAGAAGCAATAAATTTAATGGTGGGTTGGGGTTTAGGGATTGGATCGCTATGAATGACGCTTTCTTAGTTAAACTGGGCTGGGCAATTTATAATGAGGAAAAGGCTTTTTGGGTTACCATTCTTAGGGAGAAGTATAAGTTGGACCCACGTGTCTCACAGGCTAACATAGAAAGAAGAAATGCTTCTGCTTTATGGCGAGGATTAGCAGGTGTTTGGAATGTAGTCATTGAGGGAGTGAGTTTCTCGATTGGGAATGGCCATAAAGCGAGTTTATGGAAAGACCGGTGAGTTCCGGATGAGATTATCTTTTTTCAGGTGGCATCTCAACCCATCCCCAACGCCATGATTAATGAACTAGTTTCGCAATACGTGACAGATGGCGGCGCATGGGATTGGCAAAAGTTCAGCCAATACCTGCCTAATTCTCTTTTGGCCTGCATTACAACAATTGTGCCCCCTTCCCCTGAAAGAGGGAACGATGAAATCTATTGGAGACTAAGCACCAATGGATAGTGCACAGTGAAAATAGTTTATCATCTCAGTTTTGGAGAGAGTTTGGGGCATCAACCTAATAGATGGAACGCAATTTGGCGTTGGGAAGGACCTCAAAGAATTCGTATGTTTCTTTGGCCAGCTTTCCATGATCGTCTATTGACTAATAGGGAGAGGGTCAGGCATCATTTGGCTCCTCTAGAGTCTTGTGATCTTTATGTTGGCTACTCAAAGACGACATTTCATTCTCTATGGGACTGCAATTTGCTTCTCAAATTTGGATGCGTATTAAACCTCCTGATAGTAGCTCTTTCTTTGATAGTAAGTTACTTCTTGCGGATTGGATCTATGGGAACATCTCTAGTAAAGAAATGCATAGAAGTGGGATAGCCTAGTCTATCCTCTTTGGTGTGGTGGCTTGAAACTTGTGGAATAGGAGGAATAGGGTAATTTTTATGGATGAGCATAAGTCTATGGATGTTATTCTTAATGATATTTGGTTGGCTGCTCGTGATATAGCAGCTGCAGATAATTTTTTACTGGGTAGGAAATTGGTCTCCATCCCTAAAACTATGTATTGGATCTCTTGGAGACCTCCACCAACACGATATGTGAAGCTTAACACTAATGGATCTGTTAAAGGGACTGTTGCATGTGGTGGGGGGCTGATTAGGGATAGTAATAGGAGATGGTTGAAGGATATTATTGCCCATTTTGAGACATGTACAATGCCATGTGCGGAATTGTGGGCTTTGTTGGAGGGATTAAAAATGGTGAGGTCATTAGGTTATTCCAAGGTCTTAGTGGAATGTGACAATTTGAGTGTCATCCAGTTAATTAATGGCAAAGGTGATGTGACAAGGGCAATGAGTCAATTGATTTTTGCTATTAGGAAGTTCAATTTACTAAATTGGGTTTGCTGCATAGCACATATTCATAGGGACGCAAACTTTTGTGCTGACTTTTTAGCTAATATGGCTTCAAGTTTTCCTCTGGGAGTCACAGGCTTAAGTATGCCTCCTTTTGGTCTATACTCTTTGCTAGATCATGACATCATAGGTTTTGCTCACCAGCGATTCTGTGTGTAGTTCTTTGAAGCTTTGCTTCCCCTTTTCAACCAAAAAAAAATTACATTTTCTGGAAGTGAAAGGCAGGAACCTGGTTCATGTTTGATAGACAAAGAGTCTGATCAGTATCTACTGAATGGTAATCTCTACTAAGTCAAAGAGCTGAGCAGTAAGAGTGACATCAGAACCCGAATAAAGATATAATCGAATAATGTTCAAACTTGTAACGCTCAATAAATGTTTGGTTAAAAGAGGTCATTAAAAGTTATTAAAGGCCAAGAATATGGCCTGACATTTATGATTAAATTTCACTTATGACAGTTATAATTGAAATTGTAATATGTAAAGGGAATGTAATAGGAAACAAGGAACAAGATATTCATTATTCCATATATTGAAAACATATCTAAAATTACACTCATCAATGTTCAACCAATTTTGAGAAAACAATATTATTATACAATTTTTTCCTCGAAGCTAGGCATTAAACAGTGACTGAAGCAGAAATGGCTGAACACCTATTTAATAGTCTCTGAACTAAAATCTTTGCGGATCGGAAGGAATTGGAAATTTGCTGGTATAAAAGGTAGAAGAATATTCACATCCCTCTCACCGGAAGGATCTTGTTAATTCAAAAATTGTCAAAAGAGGGAAAAAGAAAAGAAAATTGAATATAAAGCTGACGTGGACCACCATCTCTAAGCAAAACTTTTTTTTTCCCCCACTAATATTATTCACTTTTGATTTCAATAATTTTTCTCAGCTTTGCATGTGATATGGCAAATGGTCGGTTGCATGTGGCAGTCTTTGATTGGCGCATGCTTTATGGCTGCTACTACGATTCTCATACCTTCAATTCTTGAAATATTCCCACCGTCCTCCTTGAAGTCCTCTTATCCTTAAGATTGGCGAAAAGGTTGGACTCCCCATAATTTAAGTAATATCCAAGCACGCATCATGTTGATCTAAGTACATTATTTATTTTTTAAAACTTAATTATGTCAAATTTAATTAAATAATATTTTGGTTTTATCTCCATAATTAGTAGTTAATTTCTTAATTTTATCCCTACTGTTCTATTTGATCTTTCTGTAACAATTGGTGAATTTATCATGAGAATAAAATATAATATAAATAAAGCCAAATAATTATATAATTAAATCCTGAAAATAGAAGTCTTGACCAGAGGATATTTAATTTTAACCGGAGGATTGGATATAGGAGAGTGATTTAAGCTAATAATAAAGTGAATTATGCTGAATGGTTAGGGATGAGTAAATAGTGACTAAACCGAGAATACAAACTGAAGTTTCTGAATGACAAATGGAACCAAATCGATATTGGCATATAAACCAAATCAGCTCGAACTGAACTAATCGGTTCGGTCAATTTTAATCGGTGTTTGTAATATCTGTTTGATTTTAAATTCAACCGAAATGAATTTCTGTGAAATCAACTTGAAAAAAAGTAATAAATTCAGTTCAAATCGGCTAACCCAATAAACTAAACCTCCTTTAAATATCTGACCAAATTGAATCGAATTGAATTAGCTTGTTTCCATAGTTTTACACACCCCTACCCTAGTTATGGTTACTCAACTTGTCAACTTGTTCCACTCATTTTATGCTTTGCCTTTTTTTACTAGTGGACTGCGATCTCATAAAATGGTAGGAGTAATCGCTCTCTTCTTAATACGTCTACGTTAGTGTTGTAATAGAAGGAGACCAATATTCCAATATAAAGTCCTTCAACAAATTAGTGAGTTGTGACTGCCCCCAGTACAAATGATAAGACTAGTCAGTATAAATATTTGAATTTCACTGATATAGAATTTTATATTTTAATGCTAAAAAATAAGTTTTAGCAAATGAGAGAAATTAATTTATATATTGGTAAATGAGTAGTAAGACTAATTCTTCGCTTTAATCTATTATATATGAAATTATTAAATAAAATAATGAACCGGTCGATTTGACAATAAAAATAAATTTTACTTTCAGTCGAACCTTACCTATAAAGGTGGTAATTTTTTTTATTTAAGGTATTGATAATAGGAAATTCAAACTTAAATCTATAATAAGATCATAAATACACTTACCACTACGTTATATTTTGGTGTGCTGTAAAATTAGGAGTTCAAAATTTAAAATCGTTACTGTTGAAAGAATTTTATTTGAATAACACTCCTATGCTAATTGTTAGCATGCAATGATTCCACTTTCGATAGACAAACATACGTACTAGATAGAATAATACAAAACTTTTCTCTCTCTAAGTCCCTATAAAAAAGGCATCTCTACAGTATACTCCATTACTTTCCTCTTTAAATCAAACCAGTTCATTCCAGAAACCATTTCCACAAAAAGTTTCTAGCTCTTTCTTTCATCTCTCTACAAATAACACAGAACTCGATAACCTAATTAAACTATCTTCTATCAGAAAAGTTCTACCCTAATCACCATGGCTAGATACTACAACCAATCGTACCTAGATTACATCTGCTACTTCTCCATGCCTCTCCACTTGTTCCTTTTTATACTGATAGTAATTTTCACATTTGGTCTTTCATGGTACATAAACTATGAGTCTAAGTTTGAGGACATAGCCAACGAAGTGAAGTTGTTTCTAATGCTTTCTCCTCTTCTGTTACTACTTATCGTTCACTGCTTATCAAGTGGGTTCCTTATTATACCGTGGCCGGAGAGGGATTCGCTTCATAGAGCTGGTGGTTCGCCGTGGGGAGTTGCTGTTTTGCTTGTTTTTCTTTTGTATATGATCTCTTTTCAATCTTCGTTTCATCAACGTTGGTTCCCTCTAGCTACTAAATGATTATATATGTTATTGGGTTTTGATTTGTAATAGATGTTTGTATAATTTTAATTATATTTTATGTAATTACTGTGTAGGGATGTTTTTTCTTTTTTTAAACTTTCGTATCTTAAATAAATTGCAGGTTTTGTTTAGTGGAGGCAATTAACTATTTATTGATGATATATTTTTTTTTCTTTGGTGATATCTCAATTCTAAAATAAATAAGGGCAATTTAATTTATTTTTTATAATTAAGAAAAATAAAGTTTGTTGGAGATACTAGACAAAGGTAAGCTTAGAATAAAATTAATAATATCTTAATCAATAAAATAAAATAGAAGGGAAAAAGTCTCAATAACGAAATGTATTAATTTTATTTAAAAATACTATTCAAATCCAATGATGAAATGTAAAATATCTTATCATATGAATTCCATCAATTCTAAAGAATATATAAATGGTAATTTTATTTCAAGCAAAAAAGTTATATATTGGAAAAGTTTTTGATGATGTACTTCGTGGTACAATTGTGCATTTGAGAATTTTTTTTTTTAGTGTGAAAAAACATTACTATTTGCTTTTTATTCAAAACCAAAAGAAAAACTAAAGAGGATAGAAGAAAAAGAATGGGCATGAGATATCTTGAGACATAGATACAAACAATATAATTAGACAATAGTTAGCAACCAAAAAGGTTAATTAAGAAGGAAAATGCAATGGGTGGCATGGTCTATTGCTCCTAAAATTTCAAAATTTTATTTAGTATATACCTAGATATGAATTTTTATTTTTAACTCATTCCTATATTAATATATCGAAATAAGGTAATAAATTTAAGTATATACTTTTAGCTCTTACGTTTAAATCTTACATCTGATGCTAAAAAATATAGTCTATCGAGATAATTTCTCAAATTATATATTTATAATAAAAGAAAATTATGAGAATTATTTTTTAGACAATATTGATATCTAAAATTATTATCAGGAACTGTCTGATTCAATTTGAGATTTAGTTATAATTAAAGTCTTTTGCTTATTTCTATGTATGTATTTAATGGATATCAAATTCAATAGCTATTCCTACATATTTAATTTGTATTGTCATCTGAGTCACAATCTCTAGATTTTTCACACCTTCCGTAACACTGTTTTATCACATTACCTCCCTAAACTAAGGATAGGGTGAGTGATCAAAGTCTAATCATCTTGTTCCGCTATTGTAATGTAGAACATGTGAACCTAGGCATATAACTTTGTCGTTTTCTCATGATTTGACGATTATAAGTACTTTGGAACCGGCGAACTCTTAAATGGAGTTGGTATTAATTCAAATCCTTAGTGGCAAAATGGTCATTTTAAATTCAATACAATTGGACAATGGCCTATCCGTATAGGCTCAAAACTTACAGTTACGATTGGAATGGAAGCTGGGAGGGTTTCATGGGCATTAGACACGTAAAAATCCATTTAAAATAAATTTGCGTGTTGATTAAATGAATTTGGAATCCGCATGAGTATCAAATCAATTATTCATTCCTGGTTTGGATCGGTACAGATTTAAAACAATCAAAACTCATATAATTTAAAAATATTTAATATAACAAAATTCAAGTCATATTGAGTTCAATATTTTACTAAAACTAAAATAAATTAAATCCAAGTTTTAAGTGGATTTAGTGTGAGTAATGCAAATTTTGCGGGTGTGTGCCTTCTTTTTCTAGTTATGAGTTGGCAAATCGTTGCAACTTAGGAAACTTAAGGACCATTTGTCATTCAACGGTAAAATGGTCATTTTGCAAGTCAGAACGTAGAAAATTCCTTTTCTAAATTCTGACGCTGTCTAAACTTGTGATCGTGTGGTGTGGCGCGCGACACTTACGGACCTTTGTGCAAAATACCATTGAAAATGAACGTAGCAAAACGGTCATTTTGCACCCTATAAGCGATTCAGTCTTCTGTCACTCGAGGGGAAAATCATCTGTTCACCCCAAAATTAATAGGCCCCAAGAAGGAGCATATGGATATTTGTTATGGAGCCAGATCGATCGCTACCAATCCGGAAAATATAGTTTTAAAAAGATAATGGTTTGATTCGGTTTGAATAAGATTAATTTGATTTATCATTCTAAAGTTAAAAGAGTCCAAATTGAACCGAACCATGCATATAATATGTATTTTTTTTCATATTCATTTAGTTAATTAATGAAATTAATTTTCTTTTTAATATATTACTTACCGACCTTTTCTGTTTTTTTTATAACAATTGTTATTTTTAAAACTACCCTCAGACTATTAGTACTAAACCGAAATGAACTTTTTTTTTCTAGTGTTAAGGAAGGAGGACTCCAATCTAGATCCATTGCCAAGTTACATATATAACTATTATTAGATTATGTCTTGATCTGTATACCGAAATAAACTTAATAGATGGAATTTTCATATAAAAAAAATACACCAAAATTGTTTGTCAAATCAAATTGAATTGAATCAACTTGATTTGATTCGATTTTTTAGTTTTTAACTTAATTTTTGAATTAAATCAGTTTGATTTCTAAAACTTTTTTACTTTACGATTTTATTTAGTAAAAATCATATCAAACTAATAAATTTGATTAAATTTGATAAATTTTACCAAATTATGCTCCATTGTACTTATGGGTGAGTATTCGATTTCGATCTATCTGAATTTATTTTTATGGTATTCAAATTTAAAACTGAATAATACGATAATTGATCCAAATTAAATTAAATCTATTTGGATTCAACTATTTCAAACCGAATTTGCTATAGTAACTAAACTAAAAATCGAAAACCAAACAGTTTTATATATCCAAGCTGATCATAATTGAATTTTTCAAATAATTATTCAAATCCAATCAAAATGAGTTTGTTTGATTCGAAATTGAGAGTTGCACACCCTGGCCCTAATTCCACGTGCATTTTTTATTATATTTATAATCAATTACAACAAGAAAAATGGTATAATCAAGCTCAAGACTAAACTCCAGTCGGATTTAAGTTATTTTATTTTAGTTTTCAGCAAGCAGACTTAGGGATGGACAAAGATAGGGATGAGCACAGTTAAATCTTAAATTAGAGTCGAATTGAAGTCAAATTGGTCGAAATCAGCACTAAATTATAGTCAATGGTTTTAGTTCTAAAACCGTAATCGAAACAATAAATTTAAGGTTTAGTTTCGATTCTTCATATTTTGAAATCGAAACCCATGATTTCAGCGTGAAATCGTGAAAAATATATTTTTAAAAAATTTTAAACTTATTTTTTATTATATTTTTAAAGTAATTTTTAAGAATTTTTATTAAATTGATTTAGTTTTTTTTTTTCAATAGTAACATTTATTATTGTTATTTATTCAAGTTACAAATCTTAAAAAAATATTTTAAAAAGTTTAAAATATATTATTTAATTTCCATTTAAAATCAGAAAAAAATTAAATTAGACAATTTCAAATGGTCATGCCTAGACTGAGGCAGCAGGTTGCAGGTGGCTGTTTTGCAGAGCGACTGGCTACAACTAAAAGACACGCTGGTAGTCACACATTAGCCTGCGCTCTCGCAAGCTTTGCAAATTCCTCGTGCGCAACTGCAATGAGTCACGAGGGCAACGAGTAATCACACCCTAAGGCAGCTATCGTCCCCATAACGCGAGCATTGCGTCATCATACAAGTTATTTATATAAATTATGAACCTTTGTTTTGAAAATTAAGTATGAGCTCAAATTAATACAAGTTGGTAAATGCTAAAGGTTAATCGTATATGATCTTTTTACCTTTTATAGAAGATATAGAAAAAGATCATTACTAATTTGGTAAATGTTATTTTAAATGTGTATCTTAATGTATAGCCCGTAAAATTATTTCAGTCTATTAAGTTTTTCATACATAAAAGAAAAAAAAATCACAATTCAGGAGCCAAGAGTTCTGTATTTCAGTCATCCAATGCATTCCCTCCAACTCCAATTTCAAATTTAAAGACCTACCGCACATTTTAAATCATATAAAAAAATAATTATTTATTTTTTCCAATGCAGGATTGGAGTTTAGTTCCAGCAAATATATATACAATCAAACTTTAATAGGCTCCACGGCAGCAAGTTTTGGTTTATATAGAAATAATAGAGATGGTCCTCTTTCTACTTTTAACTTAGAATGGTATACAGTCTAAAACTCTGAATGAGTGGTTGCATTTCAAAACTGCACATTCACTTTGTAATTACATCTCTTCAACTGTCTGGTTCAAATAATGGGCCATGTAGAAACAGTAATGTTGGACATAATTTGCCCAGTAAGTACCAGACCTGCGTATATTTCATTTGGCAAGCTACAAAAAGCCAACCAGTAACTTGGCTTTACTCTTGTTGGATTTTTCTAGTTCTCAATAATTCAAATATTTCTATTGTTTTGCATAAATTATTGAATGAAATCTTATTAAATTTTATTAGTTAGCTACTAAGATCACATGAGAATCCTTTTTTTAGAAACATCAAAAATTAAACTTTTACTCCTTTTAAAATTGTGCAAGTAAAAACTACACAATCAATATTCTGCAAATAATTGTGATCATGTTCTATTTTATTTTATACTCTTTTAGCCTATTAAAAACAAAAGGATTGCTATTACAAATGAAAGGTTAAAAGTGTATTGGGTGAGAGATTAGAATCCATGAGATGAAAATATATGATGTGTTAATACTAAAAGGCCAATACTAACCAATAAGATAGCTAGTTTGTCACTCTTATACACCCTTTGTGGATTTGGTATAGAGTCAATGTGTAATTGTTAACACTCCTCAAATGCAACCGGAACTAGACTTCTGGTTGACACTTGAAACTTGAAATCCTCTCCTGAAATTGAACTGAGTGTTTTTGCCCTCAAAATTGAATGGGCCTTACTGGGATTAGACATCCAAATGAGAGCCTGCATTGAAATGTAGCTGCAACACCAGTGAAATGAGAAATAACTAAATGGGGCTGGATTTGGTATGCAACAGGTTAGAACCCATGAGATGAAAATATACGATATAAGCTTACTTTGGCCAATCAATGCTTAAAGGTTTGTACTAACCAATTAGCTAATTAGTTTCTCACCCTTATATGCCCTTTTATTGGATTTGGTATATAGTTAATGTGGAATTCTTAACAATTGTTATAATTAAAAAATAAAATTCAGCTAATTGATGTCTTAACATTACGTTATTAAAAGTTGGCTTAATTTCACCCTACATCTCTCAATTATAAGCACTTTCATATTGTTGTCTAAGAATTCAATTTGTAACACTAAAATTTCTCAATTCAATTTGTGTAACGAGAATCCCTTTCATCTATTTTTTATAAGGAGGCACTAGAAAGTTGATGTCGCTACTAGCTTAGCTATTTTTTGTGTTTTAATGTCACGTAAGCCTCAACAAGTGTGAAACTTCTCTTATAATTTTTCTCTCCCTTGCTTATTCTTTCCCAAGAAACATATTGTTGCCCTATTCACTCTCTTCCTTAATTTCCCTTTCTTCTAACTAGTACTTTCTCTTTTCTCTATGGCAAAAAACACCAAAATATTGATTGAGATTGAAGGCTTACTTACTAAAGCTGCCAGATAGAAAGTTTGAATTTTGAAGCTTTGGCATGTGGCTTAACGCCTTTGACGCTTAGAAGCTTCGTCATGGTTCCCATCTAGGTACAATCGGCCAAGATTAATGGCTTACTCATTGGAGCTGGGCACAAAGGTTGAGTCCCTCACAAATCTTATTACCTTAGGACACTGGTTGATAACTAGAGTCAAAAGGATACTTGGCAATACACCTGGGTCAAAAGGACTAAGATTTTTGCAAAGTTTTGGTTCTTGTGATCTAGATTAAATATCTTCTTTTTGGTGAGCTATTGAGAGAAGTAGAATAGGAGCACAAGTTCAATCAACAAGGTGGGATTACAATTCCTTGTCGATACTTGGAGTTTGAGACGGTCCAAACCTAAAATGCAACAGGGTCAGGTGGATGGAAGCTGGCGTGAAAACATAGCCATTGTGAGATCATTTACTAGATGATGACGATAATATATGCAATAGTGATGTTTAAAATTTTTTTTTCACTGGAATAGAGTAGTGCTAATCTTTTACTTTTCTTTTATTTTTCGTCACTTTTTTGCTTATATATGTTTCAATTTCAACAACACTGCTAAACTAATTGAAATTTGTACAGTTAAAATTACGTAGGTTGTACCAGAGTTGAAGGAGATGAAGAAGAAGAAGATGACATCGATGACTTGGAGATGCGACAATCAATTTCAATGCAACCTAAATTCATACAACCTCCATCTTTTTTACGTAGATGCTTTTGTCGGTCGATTGTTGAGGTTTAGCATTGAAATTAACTGAGAGAAAAGGTTGAAGGAGAGAGAAATCAGAGAAGAGAGAAAAAGAAGAAAAGATTGGACAAGATAGAGAAAAGTTAGATAAGAGAAGTTTCACATTTTTCAGGCTTTATTAATTTAAAAATATAGAAAATAGTTGAACTAGTACTCCAAATCAGTTTTCTAGCACCTCCTTACCAAAATTAGGTGAAATTGACTTTCTCATTAGAAAATTCAAAATTCAAGAATTTTACTATAACAAATCATATTTGAGGGACAAAATTATAATAGTACCAACAATTGAGGAGCCGTGAGTAAAATTAAGCCACTAAAAGGTTGTTGCAGTTTTTATGTGTTATTCACACTCCACTCATCCCATAACTTTTATCCCGGTTTAACTTGCGTATAGATTAAGAAAATTTTGTTAATATAGTTAAATTATACTTTTCATTTCTTTCCTAATATACCCTTATGTAAATGTCCATCAGCATTAAATGCATCATATTAAATTGTTCTTGAAATTAATCAAATTATAATTAAATATTACAAAATTAAAGGTTGGTATATTAATTTCTTTTTTATCAAGATTTAATTAATAATAATAAAATAGTTTGACAATTATATTTGTTGGCAAAGAAGAATATTAAATAAGGGTAAATTAGTAAACTTTAAATATTATCCACTCTTAAAAAAAGAAATAGGACAATAATTTAGGATGGATAAAAAGCAAAGTAGGACAAGAATCATGGGACGGAGGGAATATAAAACCAATACCAAAAAAGGCTCCTAAATAAATAAAAGCACATACAAATTGGTTCTCTCTTCCTTAAGAATTAGGGTTGCTCCTTCAAGGCGGCTAGAGTTTCGTTTCATTCAACGATGATGTTCTCTTCTCCATAGGGGAGTTAGTTTCCTTTTGTTCTTAGGTTTCATTTTTGTTGTTTTGGTTATAGTTAGTCCTCATTTCCTTTCCTAGATTTTGATTTTTCTTTTTCCTCTTTGTTTGTGTTTCTTTGTTAGTCTCTAGGGTTTATTTTTGGGTTGATAATCCACTTTTCTTACTTTTTCTCGTTGTTTATTTTTATCATCACTAGTCTATTATACTTTTCCATTATATGTGATCTTCAGTGTTATTGTTTGAGATGGATGAACAAAATGCTGACTTATTAACTAAGCGAAAGGAGAAAAATATATTCACAAAGGAGGAGGCGAAAGCTTTGGAAGCTAATATACCCCACACTCTGAGTCAGCTTCTTTATGCTTGGTTAGGAAGCTATGGATAGATAGAAATTTTAACAAATTTGCACTAATAGAAACTATGGTGTGAGTTTTGAAAAGTAAACATGGCGTTGAGGCCCAAAAGTGAAGCAAGGACATACTTTTATTCCAGTTTAAGCAGTTGAGAGATAAGCAAGAGGTATTGTCCAAAGAACCGTGGCACTTTAATAAGCATGTTCTGGTTCTAAAAGAAATTCAAGGTGAGGAACAACTACCGGATATGGCCTTTACTTTTACCCCAATACGGTGTAGAGCCTAAGAATTACCAGTTAACTGTATGAACAAGGGAATGGAAAACATACTTATTAGGAAGATTGGACCTTTTATGGAATGGGACTCTACTAGTAACGTTACCTAGGGAAAGTTCATGATAAGTCTTACTTTTATAGTGTTTTTAATATAGTTTATTTTTATGATTTTTAATTACTTTGCTTAATTTTTATTTAGATTTATTTATATTTTTAACAAAACTTCCTTGATCTCTACTGAACTTGATTCAAAGGGGTTTTATAGTATTTATCAGGAAATTATCCAAGATTTGCATTAAAAAAACTTGGAGCTGGAAAAAAGAAAAAAAGAGGCAAGAATGGCTAAAGTCAACAAAGTTCACGGCCTATCCATGTCACGTGACACGACCATGTTTTCAAGAAAGCTGAAAATTCAAGTGGCCAAAAATAATTGTTCCATCATGTGAAGAGAAAAGTCTAGGCGTATTTTCTGCATGAAGCTGCTTAGGACAGTGTAGGACCTGCCTTATTTAATCTGCAGCCTTATTTGGTCAAAGAAGATTCCTAATTTGGAAGAAATTCAAGATGAAATCAGTTTCCTATGCATTTCAGATTTCTTCCAAATAAAGTCAGCTAATTTTCCTATTTAAACCCAAGACACTCAACGAAGTTAATAAAAAAGAAAGATCTCTGCAATATTATTTTTATCTTTGGATCTATTTTCTGTGTAGTTTTCTCTCTTTTAAGACTTCGAGCATTCAAGTTGGAGTGAAGATTCAAGAAAGTTGTCCAAGCGATTCATTTACTAGTTTTTATTTCCAAACTCTTTTTTTATTTATTTTTTCAATATTCACTTTGACTTTTGGAATTATTTACAAGTTTATTTGAGTTTAATTGAATTGCTATGTCAAACTAAATTCTCATACTAGGAATTTAATATAACTTAATTTCGATTCTAATTTATAATACTAGATATGATTTTCTTTGTTCATGATATAATTTATTATTACACTTAATGCTTTTATCCTCTGAATTGATTTATTTTATTAATCACTATCAGGAGAAGAGTTTCTTATATAAAAAGGTGATACATGAAAATAATAACTTAATGTAAAAGCTAGGTAATTAGACAACCTTAAGTTATGATTGCATAAACAATTATAGAACTTAATAATTTAATTCATGTTTGATTGCGTTATTGAAAGATTAAAATAGCTAATAATACATTGAGAGAGCTTGTTAGCAATTTTAGAGTTGTTTTCCCTTCTTGAACAATTAAAATTGATTATCAAACTAATGGGATAAATTGAATATAATTAAGTGAAGTCAAGATCCTTAGTAGCCTTTGAACCTTGATTTCCTTTCAACAAATTACCTTGCTTGAATTCCTTTTAGTATTCTCTTTTATTTCTTTTAATTTAATTTTTGCAATAATTTCTCTTATTGTCATTTAAATAATAGTATATTAATAAAATTTTGGTACTTTATATACAATCTTCATGTGAACGATACTGTATTCACTTTTTATTATTTGTTGCGATTTCATACACTTTTTGCCTGTTAGTTCATAAGATTCAAACCTTGGCTTGATCTGAAAAAGCCTTTTGCTAGAGGTTCAATGGTGAAAATGGGTTCTGGTATGTTTATTTGGATTCCTTTTTTATATGAAGGACTGCCAAGTTTCTACTTTCTTTATGGCAAGTGTGGCCATTCATATAGGAACTATAATGATAATGACTTAGGGGAGCCTATGAAATTGAAAAATATAATGTATGGGACTAGTTGAAAGCTTCTTCATTAAGGAGAATGAGGAAAATAAATAATATAGAAAAGGATAATAAGGTTAGAGAGTCAGTGGCAAGAAAGATGATGTTTCCAAAGAATGTGAATGAGAAAAATAGTACACAAAAGGAAGAAGAAGGCAATGACCTACCGAGCTCACATATGATAAGAGAAGTTCCCACTAATGATCAGGTCCCTTTATCTTAAACTATTGACATCCTTAACTAGCTTTAAGACTTGGAAGTTAATATCAATAATAAAAACATGACTCCATCAAGTTGTAATGTAAGCCATGAAAGCCATAATGTCATAGACTTGGACACAAAGCCAAATTCGATCCAATACTTTACTATACGTACCATGTTCTCACAACCCAAACACATCTGACCATCTAGCCCTCCAATCATAACCATTTTTCAAAAGAACTCAAAACTAGACACATCCTCAAATCTTGATCCTACCAATCTAGAACCCGATCCTGTCACACCAAACCTATCAATTAAACACCTAAGTCCTAAAACTCTCTCCAAATGGAAAGAAAGGCAAGACAATGGAAGGGTGGGGTCGTAGAGAAATAATAAGAGGTGTTAACAAGGCAAGAGTATTGGAGCATAGTAAATCTCCAATGATTTCCATAGAAGATTCTTCTTCATATCGACAACAGATGTTGGCGGAAGATAAGCTAACAAATATTAGTTAGCAACTCCTTTTTTGTTTGTTAGCTGTAATTCTATTAGTTTAGATTGCTATTTTATTTTTTGTTTATATATATATATAGACTTGTAAAAGCAAGATATTGTTTTAACTTAATGAGGATTGTTTTTCAATTATTTCTTTCCTCTCAAACTCAAAAAGTTCACATGGTATTAGAGCAAACGCAACTGATATTTTCTTTTCACTTCCCTTCACTTTCTTAGAAACCAAACACCTTATAACTCACTTTATACTTCGAATTAATATACTAGAATTGCTACATCTTTTTCCTTGTCCAATTTCAATTGCAGTGATACACACTAAATCATTTTTTATTATTTCATTATGCTTTCAAGCAAATAATGACCACACCTACAATTCATCCAGATCAAGATCCATTGAGTCTGCATTATCTTCATCCAAATGAGAATCTAGCTCTCGTTCTAGTTTCTCTGCTCCTTAGTGGTTCTAATTACCATTCCTGGTCTAGAGTGATGAAGATGGCTTTACTGTCCAAGAATAAGGTGAAGTTCATTGACAGAACTTTGAGAGCTCCTCTCATCACAGATCCTTTGTATTCTGCCTGGGAGCGCTGCAACACTATGGTAATGTCATGGTTAACACATTCTCAAGAAGATGTTTGGAAGGATCTTAAAGATGTTTGGATTGATAAAGCAGAAGATGTTTGGAAGGATCTTAAAGAAAGATTTGCTCAAGAAGATGTGTTGAGAATTTCTAATTTGCAAGAAGAGATATATTCTCTTAAACAAGATGTTCAAACAAAATCTGTTGATCGTAAATCCAATCATTTTGACAACAAGCCTGAGAATGCTTTGCAGCAACATCCCACAGATTTAATTGATCTCACTAAGTCTGTCACTAATAAGCATTCCTTTGCAAATTTAATTTCTACCTTCACTCCTACAACAGGTATTCATTTTGCCTTAACATGTTCTTTTATTAAGGACCAATGGATTGTTAATATTGGGGCTACGATTCATATTGCCTATAACCTTAGCCTATTTTCTACTTATCATTTCATTAAACCAATTCCTGTTACTTTACCCAATGAAAATAAGGTAAATGCTTATATAGTAGGTACCATTAATCTCATAACTAATCTAATTTTACATAATGTTCTTTATTTACCTCAATTTTCTTTCAATTTACTTTCTATTAGCAAATTAATTTTTGCCATATTTTGTTGTTTTACCTTTCTTTCTTCTATTTGCTTTATCTTGAATCTGAGCAATTGGAGAGTGATTGGTATAACTAAAGCTTATGAAGGGTTATATGTTTTGGATCCTACATCTTCTATTCATTCATTGAAGACTATTACTTCAACAGCCATGACAGCACCTTCACTCAAATCTTTTGATGTCTCGAATTATCAATTTGGCCATCTTTCTAATCCTAACTCTCTTCTTTAAAATAATATGATTCTAGTATTAGTGTTTCTAATATTTTTTGCTATGATATATGTCATTTTTCGAGGCAAAAACCATTACCTTTTGTATCAAGTACTTAAATTTCTAATAAATGTCTTGATCTCGTTCATAGACATATGGGGTCCTTATTCAGTTACTTCAATTAATAATCATAAATACTTCCTTACCATAGTTGATGACTTTTCTAGATTTATATGGCTTTATCTTTTATCTTCTAAGTCAGAAGCTAGAAAGGTAGTTCAATCTTTCTTTGCTCTTATAGAAACACAGTTTGACAGTAAAATTAAAATCAAAAGAAGTGATAATGGGATGAAATTTTCTATGCTTGACTTTTATTCTTCCAAAGGCACTCAACATCAAACTTCTTGTGTGGAAACACCAACAAAATGGCATTGTAGAGAGAAAACACCAGTGTATCCTAAATGTTGTAAGAGCCTTATTATTTCAATCTAATTTGCCTAAGCTTTATTGGTCATATATTATTGTTCATACATTATATCTTCTAAATAGAATTCCAACTCCCTTACTTCAACATAATTCTCCTTTTGAACTGCTTTATCATACCAAACCAAAATTTGACAATCTCAAGGTTTTTAGCTGTTTGTGTTTTGCCACCACCTTATCTAGTCACAGAGCTAGGTTTGATCCTAGAGCTAGAAAGAGCATTTTCTCAGGGTACAAACTTGGAACTAAGGGATTTCTTTTACTTGATCTTAAGACTCGAAGCATTTTTCTCTCTAGGAATGTTAGTTTTTATGAAATTGAATTTCCTTTACATTCTCTAACTTCT
Source organism: Jatropha multifida (assembly GCA_948099535.1). NCBI lineage: Eukaryota > Viridiplantae > Streptophyta > Magnoliopsida > Malpighiales > Euphorbiaceae > Jatropha > Jatropha multifida. Next base: position 66,053 of record CANUEX010009171.1, read on the forward strand.
CATGATCTTTCTTTCGATTCTCCTCCTTTGTTACAAAAAACTTCTTCTGACTTAGACTATTTATACACTCCTACACCTGTTGTTTCTCTCAATCCTCCATCATCCATTCCCCGTAATTCTGCTTTTGATCCTCCTATCCCCCTACAAGTTTCTCAAAGACAAAGACATGCACCATCTTATTTTCAGGATTACTACTCTAACCTTTCTCAAGCTACAATTGCCACATCTATTCCTAACTCATGTAATTCACACCCTCTTTCTCATGTTATTTCCTATTCTTCTATTTATCCTAAATGTCTTCATTACATTATGGCTGCTACCACTTCTATAAAACCTAAAACATACACTCAGGCTATTAAATTTGACTATTGGAAGGATGCCATGAAGGCTGAGATTGATGCTTTATAGCTAGACAATACTTAGAAATTACTGACTTGCCTCCAAATGTTACTCCCATTGGTTGCAAATGGGTATTCAAGATCAAACGTAAATTAGATGGTTCGATAGAAACGTATAAACCCAGATTGGTTGCCAAAGGCTACACACAAACAAAAGGGGTTGATGATTTTGAAACATTCTCACCTGTTGCAAAATTAACTATTGTGCAGCTTTTATTGGCTTTGCAACTAGTAAATGTTGGCATTTGAAGCAACTAGATGTAAATAATGCCTTCTTGCATATTCTGGAGATTGATCTTGTGAAATATTATTTGGATCAAGTGTTTAAGAGTAAGGATTTAGGGGATCTTAAGTTTTTCTTAGATTTAGAAGTGGCATGATCTCTAATAGGGATTCTTTAAATCAAAGGAAGTATAAGTTGGATATGCTTTCTAATTTTGGTTTTTCTAACTCCAAACCAGACAAAACTCCTATGATTCTAAGCTTCAGCTCTTTAAGTCAGTAGGTACTCCTTGACCTAATAATGATCAATATAGGAGGCTTATTGGTAACCTTCTTTACTTAACATCTATTAGGCCTGACATTTGCTATATTGTACAATGGCTTAGTCAATTTCTTGAGTGTCTAACTAATCTTCACCTATAGGTTGCTCATAGTGTTCTTCGATACATTAAGAGCTCTCTTTATGCAAGCTTATTTTTCCTTGCAAACTCAACTCTTCAGTTGCATGCCTTTAGTGATTTCAATTAGGCAAGCTGTATTGATTCTCAAAGATCGATTACTAGCTATTTGGTTTATCTTGGTTCATCATTGGTTTCATGGAAAGCCAAGAAGCAAACCATTGTTTCTTAATCTTCCTCTAAGGCTGAATATCGAGCATTGGTTGCTACAGTTTGTGAAGTTCAATGGCTTTCTTATTTGTTGCAAGATTTAGCTATTCCTCATCCTCATCCTGCCTCTCTCTATTGTGATAATAAGTCTACTCTTCAGCCTGCTGCTAATCCTATCTTTTATGAAAGGACTACGCATATTGAAATTGATTATCATCTTATTAGAGAGAACATTCATCTTGGATTAGTTAAAATCTTTCCTTTACCTTCTACTGCACAACTTGTTGATATATGTACAAAATCGCTTCTTGTTCGCACATTTCACAATTTATTATCGAAGCTAAGCATGATTAACATATACATGCCATCTTGGGGGGGGGGGGGGGTTTGAAGCATAGTAAATCTCCTAAGATTTTCATAGAAGATTCTTCTTCACATCAACAATAGATATTAGCGAAAGATAAGCTAACAGATATTAGTTAGCTCCTCCTTTTTTGTTTGTTAGCTATAATTCTATTAGTTTAGATTGCTGTTTTATTTTTTGTATATATATATATATATATATATATATATATATATACCTGTAAAAGTAAGATATTATTTTAACTTAATGAGGATTATTTTTCAATCATTTCTTTCCTCCCAAAATCAGAAAGTTGATAAAGAGGAAACAAAATAGTGGGGTAACATATATGGAGACTGAGATATTTAAGGGTGGTGAGGTCTTGAAGAAATAGAAAGGAAAGGAGACTATGCATTTGTTTAATCCTATTAACATATTGGCAAAGACTACGTTGCAATCCTACTAGAAATAATGAATTCGTTAGTATGAAATTGCTAAGGGCTTAGGAACCCTCATGCAATTCGTCACCTTAAAAAGCTACTAAAGCTTGAAGATCCCAACTTTATTTTCCTCATGCAAATAAAGTTAAGGGCAGTGGAGATGAAGAAAGTTATAAATAAGTTGGGCTTTGTAAATGGAACTGATGTCTCATGAACAGTTGTTACGGGTAAAAAAGGCAAGTTGAGCCTAATGTGGCAGAATGATGTACAAATGAATCTATTGTCTTTCTTTAACCATCATAGTGATTTGAAAATAAAAGATCAAAGGAGGTATACAGGGTTCTATGGCTGACTAGATGAACAATCTCATGCTCTCACGGGATTTATTGATTTCTCTCAACAGTAAATTTGTGTTACCTTGATTGGTAGGCATAGGTGTGGCCATTTTGTAGTTTTCGCAACCAGAACTATCGGTTTGAAAATAATGAAAAGTAAAACCGAAACCATGAGGAACCAGAACCAAGGGTCTGCGGTCTGGTTTTATTTCCAACTTTTGAAGAATCATGAATCAATGATTTCAAGAATCAGCCAGAACCAGCGATTTTTCCAGCCAGTTAGAATCGACAATCCTAGCGGTTCAAACCAATAATTTAAACGGTGGTTCAAGAAAAATTTGAATATTTAGGTGTAACGACTAGAACCAACGATTCCACTTGGTCCCAACATTTTTTTTTATTTTTCTAATTTTTTTTATGAAATCCTCAAATTAATCATCCTAACAACTATAAATGACTATATAATGGCTTCTGGGTATTTGCGAAAGATTATTTTTTGGATTTACTATAAATACTCCTTCATTTTCTTTTATCCACACACAAAGTTATCTCTCTACTACTCTCTACTCTTCAATCTCTCCAATTTTTATTTATAATTATTGTCCAAATTGATGTTAAATAATTTCTCCAAAGTCTAATCTCCAATTATCGACTAATTTATTCTCAAATAATATTTTCGAATTCTAATCTCTAATTATCCTCTCTAATTTTTCTTATTCAATTTTTTCAAGTTACATATTACTATTCTATAATGGCAAGTAGAGGAAATTCGAGTTTTGCAAAAGGCAAGAAAAAGGTTGGAGAAACACAAAACTCATCTACGCATATGAACAATATGTTTGATTTCACTCTCAAGAAATTTGATCTTGAGAAATATCTATATGAAAATTTAAAAATTTCAACTCAAAAATCCAAATTTAGTGATGAAAATAACTTTAAAAAAAAGAGGAAGATCCATGAACATAAGTTGTTCGACAACCAAAATAAAGTTCAAAGATATTCACATTTCATTTCACGAAGAAATTTAAAATTGATAATTTTTTATGTAATTTGCAATTATTGTGGAGCATCTTATAAATACAAACAAGCAAGGAGTTATGGATCATTTTGAAAGTAGTTGGAGACAAAATATTCAACAAAAATAGGAAGTGATCAACTCAAACACAAATTTCTGGTACACATCTTCTAACTTTTTCTTATTTCAATATTCTAAAAAATAACAAAAATAAGAATTGGCTAAAATGACTTATGTGGGATACTTATCTTTTAATTTGTTGAAAAAGTGGGGTTTAATCAATGTTGTCGAAAGCTTTAAATCTTTTTGCTAAAAGTGTGCCAAGAAATACTGCAAAATGAAATATTATTTCTTTATATAAAAAAGGAAAAAAAAAAGAGTTAGAACTTTTATTTTTAGAAACAAAAATTCATTTTTCAATTTATTGTGATATTTGGAGTGATCATTCACAAATGCATTCTTATATAGGTATTATATGTCATTAAATTAATGATGATTGGAAAATTCAAAAAAGATTTATTGCATTTCGTGTTTTTTATGATAAACATACTGCAAATAATATATATAGAATGAGTGCTTCAATTTTAGATTAATATAAATTGAAGAAAATTTTTTTTCAATTTCATTTGATAATGTCTCTGCCAACATTAAATCAATTACTGAATTTAAAAACTAATTTATAAACCAAATGTTGGTGGAAATTTTTTTATATTAGTTGTGCATGTCATATTTTAAATTTATGCATATAAAATGATTTAAAAATTCTTGAATAATTTATTTTTCCAACTATAAAAGTTATTTATATTTATGGGGACATCTCCAAGTGATGAAAAGTTAGCTACATTTTTTAAGAAAAGTAAAAGAAGACCAGAGCATTTTTTAAGGGATGTCCCAACTCATTGGAATCCAACATATGAAATAATAAGAGTCTTTTTCATATATAGAATTATTGTGCATATTTATTACTAATGATGTTAAAGAAATAAATTTATATCCATAAAATTAAGAGATTTATGTAAAAATTTTAGATATTTAAAAATTTTTAATGATGCTACATATACTTTTAGTGGAGTTTATTATTCCACATCTCATTTATTTTTTCCTATATGCATTAGTTTTGTTAATGCATTTCAAAAATTTGAAAATGATGTTTTATTAAAAAATTATGCTTTATCAATGAAACAAAAGTGGTTTGTTTATTTTAAAAATATGCGACCCCTTTTCTTATTGCTTGTGTTTTTTATTCTAGATGTAATTTTAAAATTTTATCTAATTATTTAACACTTTATTATGAAATATTAAATCTTGATGTAAAAGATAGTGTTAATGTAAATGTAGTATTAAATTAAGTTAAAAAAATATTATAGATTTATATACTAAATTTGTTCAATATTTTGGTTCATCTACTCTTGATTATTCTCTAGTTCATAATCAATCACTAGCAACCGAAAAGGTAAGTGTCGCTAAACGTCTATCATAAAAAAAAAAGACCTAGGGGATCTAGTTTTGGTTCTATTCTCAAACTTGAGAGTTATTTTACCATTATTTTCAAGTTTGTTGATAGTTTTGCAGGTAATAATTTTTCAATTTTAGATTGGTGAAGTCGTCATATATCAATACATTTTCAACCCTAGCACTAATTGAAAAATAAGTTTTAGCAGCACCAGTCTCGACTGTTGCTATTGAACAAGCTTTCCGTGAGAGAGAAAATATACCTGATGAAACACAATCTAGGATAACACTTGGTTCATTAGAAGCACAATCACGTGTGGATGGTTGGGCCAAGGCCAAACTAAGAGCACGATAGATATAAAAAAATGAAGATTTATATGATCTTTATGATGAGTCCTCAAGGGGAACATTAATCGATGAAAATAGTGACTGAATAAGGGTGAAATTGGTACAAGGTAAGTAGGAACTACATAGACTTTGATTATTCTAAACCTCAAGAGGATATGTAGGCAACTTAATTATTTTTTTAAAAAAATAAAGCTCAATCCCTTTTTTTCAAAAAAGAAAATAAGTTCAAGTCTTTTTCCTAAAAAAAATTAAGTTTGACCCAAGTTTTTTAAAAAAATAAGTTCAAGCCTTAAAAAAACAAATTAGGTTCAAGCCTTTTTTTAAATTTTTGTGTAATTATTTGACAAATGTTTAAATTTTAAATTTTTGAGAAAAAATGTTCTCTAATTTTTTATTTTATAATTATGCGATTTGTTAGAAAACTGATAGAAGAATCATCCATAACTATTAAGGAATCAAAACTGAAATTGCAACCGAAACCATTAGTTTTTGGTTTGGTTTCGAAATCGTGGCCACCCCTAGGTGGGAGGGAATTTTGATGAGATTTTATAGCAAGCTAAGAAAGTTGGGGGTAGAAGAAAGGATGATAGGAAAATTGTTGAATTTCGAGATGTTATAAATCAATGCAATTTGGACTATCCTAGTTTCAAAGGTTTTCCATTCACATGGAGTAATGGAAAAGCTGGAAGAGTTAATATCTAAGAAAGACTGGATAGTTTTTTTGGACTTATGAGTTGGGTATCCTTGTTCCTTCAATATTCTGTTGAGCACCTCACTCGAGTGCAATAAGATCATTGTTAGCTTAAAGTAGCACAAGCAATTTTGTGTTCTAAAAGAAAAAGGAAGTGAAGGCCCTTTAGATTTGAACAGATGTAGCTGAGCGATGACGTATGTAAACTTGTCATTAACGAGATATGCAGTTGAAAGATAAGATTCAAAACAGTGGTATCAACTCTAAAAAATTGGGAAAAGAACCATTTTGGAAACATTAATTTATAGCTTTAAGACTTGCAATGTTGTTTAGCAATACTACAAATTAGAGAGCAGACCATCGTTTATATTCAACACTACTAAATTCTTGAGCAGTAAATGAAAGAGAAATTAGCACGGGAAGAGAGCTTGTGGTCATAGAGTTCACAAATGCTATGGTTGAAAGAAGGCAACAAGAATACATATTTCTTTCATTCTAAAGAAAATTTCAGAAATAAGAGGAACACAATTACCAAGATTAATGATGATCAAGGTGTAGTCTATGAGGACATGGATGATATTGCTCTGGTAATAATGGCATAGTTTGCAAATCATTTGTCTACTACAGCACCACAACTATTCAAATATTATGAAAACAGTAGACCAAAAGATTTTTAGAGAAATAAATGAACAACTTCTCCAACCATTCACTAGGAAAGAAATTAAGCAAGCTCTTAATCAGATACATCTTGCATCATCACCGAGTCTTGAAGATATGTCCCCTTCATTCTTTTAATCTTTTTAGAGTACTGTTGGTTTAGATGTGGAAAATAAGATTTTGTCAATTTTAAAAATTCTAAATCTATGCAATCTTTAAATCATACCTCTATCACTCTTATTCTAAAAATTAAGGATCCAGAACATGATAAGGATTATAGGCCTATCATTTATGCAACATAATGTATAAGCTTGTGTCCAAAACTATAGTCATAGATTAAATTTGATTTTCCCTTCTCTAGTTAGTAAATCTTATTCACCTTCATCCTTAGCCACCTGACAATGAACAATGTCAAGCATTTGAAAATTTTCACTTCTCAAAAAATAAATCTAAAGGTGGAGGGTACTTTGCTTTAAAATTAGACATTAGCAAAGCTTATGATCGAGTGGAGTGGCATTTTCTCAAAAATGTTTTGCATAGACTTGGTTTGAATTTGAAGTGGATTGATATAACAATGAAATGTGTTACTATTGTTTCATATTCTTTGCTTACTAACAGAGTTCCAATGGAAAAATTTTTTTCTGTAAAGAGGACTTTGTCAAGGAGATCCTCTTTCTCTTTATCTCTTTATTATTTGTGCTGAAGTGTTTCAAGTTTAATTTCTAAAGCAGAGTAGGGGGGAAGTTAAATCGGATATATATTTATCATCGAGCACATTTTATTTCTCATTTATTTTTTGTAAACAACAATACAATTTTTGTAAGAGCTAAAAAGGGAGAGGCGAGTGTTGTAGCCATCATTATTTTAGACAGTGAGAGGGCCTCATGGCAATAGATTAACTTAGAAAAATCTACAATATCATTTAGTAAGTGCACCTCACGCATAGTTCAGTAGTTGATCAAGAATAAACTTAAAGTGACAACAATGTTATTAGTCCAAGTATTTAGGGTTACCATTTGTGATTGGAAAGAGCAAGAAGCAAGTTTTCCAAACCATTTGTGTTCGAGTTGAGAAAAAGCTCAATGGTTGCAAGGAAAAAACATTGTCGAGAGAAGGTAAAGAAGTTCTCTTTAAAACAATAGCTCAAGCCATCCCTAATTATACCATGAGCTGCTTCCTTTTCCTATGGAAATTAGTCAAAAGATTGAAAGCTTAATGGTGAAATTTTGGTGAGCTCAGAGGCAAGAGGAGTGAAAAATTCACTGGTGTTCATGGGATAAATTGAGTGTTTCCAAGTATAAAGGGGGAGTGGGTTTTTGTGATATTAAAGATTTCATTTGGCTCTTCTAAGTAATTGGAGAACTATCAAAAACTCAGTCTCTTTACTAGCCTAAATGCTAACGGCTAAATACTTTCTTGTTTCATCTTTAGTGGAAGCTAAGTTAGGTTTTAAGCCAAGCTATTTATGGAGAAGTTTAATTGAAGTGAGAAGGGTGATTCAGCAAGGAAGCAAATGGATTATTAGGGACGGTTCAACAATTAAGATTTGGAGAGATAAATGGCTTATGGATCCAAACTGGTCTAGAATTTTATCACCACTTGTGATATTAGAAGAGAATGTGACAATAAGCCATCTTCTTTTTCATGGCCCAAAGTAATGTGTTCAACTAATTTCCTTTTGGAAAATTAATATTCGCACTCGCAAGTATACAGGTCGTACAAGTAGTAAAAAAAGATTAATGTCCCACAAAAATTGGAGAATAGACTTATAACACCCACCGTCCAATCTTGGAGAATCGGACGACGGATGCCACATTCGGTGCTGGAGCACCATCCTATTCTACTCATTAACTCCATAATGTATATTAGAAGTGATTATTTTTCTATGTGAAGCAAGTAATTTAAAATAATCAATAAAAGTTTTAGGGATGATCTTACGGAAAATAAAATTATAAAGGTAAATTAAAATTTTTCGCAAGAATTCCCTTTAAAAATTTACTTGCCACACAAAGAAAATTAAATACACTTCCAATATTAGCCTCCAAACCTCAACTCCAATTTTACTCAATTCATCAGCAAGCACTTCTAAAAATTTAAGATCAAATCAATCTCACCCATTGTTCACTCAAGGTAAATAAATATGTCATTATTCATACACCAAACAAATAATCAAATAATAACACTAAATCGGCCACCGATTTCATTAAAAATTTATTCAAATACTTACAACCTCAATATTATTCACAAGAGTCTATACATGTCATGATTTACATTAATATACATGTCCTACCAAAATGCTATATCTACTCTGATGCCCCTTTCTGGTCCCGACAGGTGCCCTCCGCTCCTAACCTGCGCATGATAGAAATCAACGCGCTGAGTGAAAGATTCAGTGGTGCTAAATAATTATAAATTAAAATATCCAAAGAACACCAAATAAATAATCACTAATAATATACTTTTTCAAACACCGAAATCGTAATAATTAAATTCAAATATTTTGAAAGAACATAAGAAATTCATACTTAAAAATTTATTCCAACTCAAAATAAATAAGAAAATATCGTAAATGCCAATATGTTTTTCGGTTTCAATATAATAAATTAAAATTTCCATTTTCATTTTATCTAAAGCTCGTACCAATACTAAAAGAATGTAAGTAGAATCGATCGTGGCCTGTGAAAGCGCCACC
>CANUEX010009173.1:0-38162 GCA_948099535.1 Jatropha multifida
AGTATAAACTCTCTAGTAATATTTAGAATACTCCGCATATTTTATTTTACTCCGCAGTTAGGACGCTTAAATAAGTAATGGCTTGTAAAATAATTATTATGTGATTATAAATAATTTGTGGAGTGTAAATAACTATCTGGAAACTGTATGATAGGAACAGTTTGAACATATTATGACAAATAAATATTTGTATGAGAAAATATTTTTATTATATGGATGTGGGCCCGAGCTGCAAATAGTATGCATTACTAATGTTGGGTTAAAATTAATAACTCTGATTGTCTTATAAAAAAAATGTCATAATATGGGCTTACTATTCCGATAGTCAAATGAACATAGGGATGAATTGTGATAGTTTAGGCTTACTACGGGCCTCGGGTGCCTTAAGCTTACCTAGGTCCTAGTGCCGGTCCGGCCCACGGTTTTGGGTCGTGACAGGTTTCTTCCAAGAGAAGCCCCGAAAAAATTCCTATTGGAAAAATATTTAGATTTAAGAATCCTGAACAAAAATATATTAGTATCTGTCATTATCCTCTGCTCTTGTTTTCCTAACGTGTCAGTGTTGAAACTATGTAAATCTAAGGCCCATACCCCCTATCCTTGTTACTATAACACATGATTCCAAGATGCTAATGCAAACTCTTACAAGCACCTCACTTACTCCTCCAACCAAAATCTATTCAAGATTTTCTGCATAGATCAACACACATTTTTAGGCAATAAAAACACACTTATGCAGTACAATGGCAAAGCTTGGGCAATAAAATTTAACAAGACTTCTTTACCTGCCTCAGATAAAAAAATATCATGCCACCATTAATACTATGCCAGGGCCTATCTTTCAACAACTCAATAATATAGTAATCATTTACAGTCTCTGGGTAATTAATTTTAGGTATCAAGACAATATTAGTATCAGTTAATAAAAATGAAATGAATAATTATGCAACTAATGCACACAACTAGCAAAATATCATTTCCAACAATATGCCAGAATTTTTTATAAAATATTGGATTAAGATCATTAGGCCCATAACCTTATCAGGATACATAGAAAAAATAATAATTTTAAATTCATCTTTAGTAACAAGAGACATTAAAAACTCATTACTATCTTTTAAAATTTTAAGTCTAATTAGACCAATCAATCTATCTCAATCAAAAACATCACCATGGAATATATTATTATAACTAGGCAAAAGCCCGCGCTAGCGTGGGTTGTTTTATTACTTTATTATCGTGCATTATATTAAAATTTTTTATATATATATAAGATAAATATTTATATAAAAAATAAAGTAACCACATTATATATAGATATAAGCATAAACATAATAATAAAGATATATAGATATAAAAATGTAACATTATTATAAATAGATGGAAAAAAATTAAATAGTCAAATCAAATATGAATATAGATAATTATTTTAAATAAGAACTAATTTTTAAATTTAAAAAAATATCTTAAATGATCTAATAAAAAAAAATTTAAAATTGAATATAGATATAAATAATTGTCATAAATGAATATTAATTTGAAAATATGATCATTATATATAATTTTTTAATATTTAAATAATAAAATTTAAATTTAATTGATAAGAATATCAATTATCTATCTTTTTAATTTATTAAATATATTTTTTTTAATTTTGTAAATGTTATTTTATTAGCCTATTTATTAAATTTAAATAGATTTGTATTTATTAAATTTAATATTTAGATTTCTATTTAACCTCCTACCTAGAAAGCAAAATAAATAAAATAAAGAAAGAAAGGGCAAAATAATAATAATAATAATAATAATAATAATAATAATAATAATAATAATAAATAAATAAAACTAACATTTTATTCATAAGCATAAAAACTACATAAATAAATTAAAAAAAATCCATAACATATATACTGAACATCATAAAACTAATTGTACTAAGATAAAAATAAATTATCAAAATAATGAGATTTAATTGATATCAGTCATTTTTCTACTCTTATCTCTGCTCTTATCTTTGCTCTATATCCACTTCTTCTTGTAGACATTTTTTTCTGTAGACAAATAATTTCACAAAATTAAAAAATTATAAAAAAAAAATAAATAATTAAACTAACATTACTGTAGTTGGAGAAAAGATGCGTACTTATATAGATTGAAGTTGTGCTTATTATCTTTTTGCCAATCAAAATCTGAAAAATAACATTAACATATACATGAAAAAAAACAAAACTTATAAAATTGAGACAAAATAATTGAAAGAAATGATAAAAGATAAGAAAAAAACCATTGTAAAAAATAATTATTGAAAGAGGTATATATATATAGGTAGATTGATAAAAAAAAATTTAAAAGTTTTTAAGATTCTAAATTTAAAATTTCAAAAGTTTTTAAAGTTATAAATTCAAAACTTTAAAGTTTTAAAGTTTTAAAATTAATAATTCAAAATTTTTAAAGTTTTAATTATTCAAAATTTTAAATTATAGATGTAGATATACAGAGATATAAAAATAAAAATGTAGAAAAATTATTAAAAATTTAGAAAATTTATAAAAAAAGATAAAAAGTAATATTTAAATATGAGAGTTCGACGTCAACTTTTTTAAATTTTTTTTTGCTTCAGGATTATATATATTTGATTTACTTTTACTTTCTTTAGAAATATTTGGTTTATTTGATTTTTATTTAACCAACCGAATTTTTACCTATACTCTAATTAACGCAAATGGGTAAGAATTTATAACTCAACACAATGACTAAATTTTTAGTGATTAAAGAAAGAAACAAAGATTTAAGATAAAAGTAATAAATTTCCTCCATTTAAATATAGCGAAGCTGAGGTATAAGCTGCTGTTTGTTTGTAGCAAGAAGAATACCTCAGGTTTAATCAAGACATCAAATACAAAAGTAGAAGGAAAGAAAAAAGGTTATGCTTGAATTAGTCAATCCTATGTTGCAATATACTCCATTACGCTGATCATCATTTTCATCTTTTAAAAAAATTTCATAATTCTTATATTCTATAACAGTCCAATTTTGTATAATTCTCCTGTTGGGGAATGAGCTTTAGCCTTAAAATATATATATATATATATATATATATAATTTTATACATTGATCGTGTCTATGTAAGCATAATCCTCCATCACGGATAATAATTCATCCGAAGACTTTCTAGAAAGTTAGAAACATCCGTGTCCTCCACTTGCTGTTCATAGTCAACAATTTCCGCATGCATTTCCCCCACTTGCACTAACAATAAGAGGAGACCACCTTTAATAGCATATGCACCTTCATCTCTGAAGATTGCATTACAGACACACCATGACTCTTCTTCTTCCTCTTCCTCTTCTTTACACAACTCTCCTTCTAATACTATCTCTGTACACCACCAGCTGCAATGGTCTAGACCCTTTAGGTAATCTATGCAATGATCAACAAACTAATAATAAAACTACCATCCAAAATATCAATCACTTACTAACCGAGCTAGTTTCAAAAGCTTCTTCTTCCGGTTACTTCACCACCACGTCCGGCCAAGGCCAGGATAAAATATACGGCCTGGCGCAATGCAGAGGTGATATTAGCACCGACGACTGCTCCGGCTGTCTTCGTGACGCCGCCAAAGAAATCGGCCAGCGGTGTCCAAATCAAGTTGATGCAAGAATTTGGTATGATTATTGCTTTTTAAGGTATAGCAATAAAGATTTTATCGGAAAGCTTGATACTTCTTATGCTCTTTTTTACATTAACGTTGAAAATGTTACGGTTATAGACCCCGAAGCTTTTAACAAGAAATTAGGGAATTTGATTGATGAAATTAGATCAGAAGCTGTAATGGAAAAGGATAAAGGGATTGGTAAAGGGGAGACGAAGTTGACACCTTTCGTTACACTTTATGCATTAGCGCAATGTACAAGAGACTTGGCTGTTGTAGACTGTGCTCAGTGTATAGCCATTGCCGTCGGTAATTTCCCTAACTTCTGTAACAACAGAAAGGGTTGTAGAGCTATTTACAGTAACTGTTATGTCCGATATGAGCTCTATCCATTTTTCTTTCCTCTCGATTCATCTAATAATTCTTCATCTGTTGGTAATTGGGTTGTAAAGGTTTATCCTTAAATTGGAGCGTTTATTAAGATATTGCTGTTTCAGTACTATAGAATCGAAGCTCTGTTGAGCTATAAATTAATGGTAAGTTGTAAGAAAAAAAACAATTTCTGTAGATGTCATGAATTAATACATATTATTATCTAATTAAAGCTATAAATTAATGGGACTTCCATGAAATTTAATACTTATTGAAGGGCAGACGTACTGAAGCATACCCATTGACTCTACTTGTAATGATTTGGTATGAGTTTGGATATAACATCTACTTCTATATGTACATGGGATTGGGAAGTATTTTACCATCCAAAAAGCTGCGAAACTTGCATTCCTATGTAATGAAAATTAAGAACATTATTACCCTTAATTATAAAAATATTTCATTGAATAACTTTCATAAAATTTATTTGACCATTTCTATAATTTTTTTTAAGAAATGACTTTTAGGAAACTATTATAAAAAAAGGATACTTATATTCACTTGAATGGCTTTGTACAATGCGACCAACCATTGTATAAGATGAAGAGAGAGACAAATTGTACAATGGTATTCTACAATAATGTGAAATTTCATTATTTGGGTCAATTTCATATTAAGAAATTCGTCACTTAACCAATTTCCAATTTATTTTTAGCACTTCGTCACTTAACCATCTGATATCTATAAAGAAATTCGATGAACATCAATATTGCTGAACTAGTTAACGTGGTGAATGACATAATTAACACCAATATCGCATCATAAACATTGACATTGCTTCTTAAACAGAGAATTCAGATCAAAAAGAAGCTTTTAGCACAAACTGGGAATAATCTTATTTCAACTTATAATAGCATATAGATAAGGTCAATTTTACATATTATATACACGTACCTCCTTTTGTTTATTTTTTCTAATTTCTTTCAAATTATGCTAAAATTACATTAATTAGTTGCTCACTTTGCGGCTGCTTCTAGGAAAAGGGATTGCATCTCTAACATCAGGAATGGCAGTAGCAAACAGAACCAAAAGATCAAACCAAACGCTAAAACCAGATGTTTTAACTGTTCCATGCCTTCGCAGATCTAAGTACCATTCATACTGCTCTCTTGCCAACCCTAGTTCATTTATCCTGCAAACAAGTTAATTAATTAGAAAAAAACATTCAAGAAATATTTTTTCTCTTAAATTCTAAAAATTTAACTTACATATGCATGTACTAATAATCTTAACAGCTAAATTAGTATTACCTTGCATTTAGCATATTTAAACGTTCCTCATTTTGGCTACCAGTGATTAATATTCCACCCTACAAAAAATTTGAAAAAAAAAATAAAAAAGAAATGTCATCCAGCTTTATGAATACCCTTTTACACATTAAATTAGGACTTGATTTTTTTTCCCTTTTCGGTGAGCTTACCTTGGGTATAACCATGTCAAAGGCTGCAACTGTTTGTCCATCATCGTTTAAGCGTGCATAAAACGGTTTAAGTCCTTTAGGATAATTGTATATAATTATAGGCTTCCTACTGTAGATTTCATCGGTCAAACAACTGCCAATCAGTTAAATATAATGTAAGTACCAAAAGATGACTGTGTATCCACCTAATAAATGTAAGATATTTCACGTCATACCTTAGATGTTGGGATGTTAGAGGAGCATCCCATTCGGGTTGAATATCAAACTTTCTATCAGTAACCTATTTGACAAAATTCAAAACATTTTGGCAAACTTGTTAGAGGTTAATGTATTTGTTAGTACTATAATGAAATGGATTGATGCAACTAACTTGCCTTTTTCAGAATGTTCACTGCTTCCATATAAGTGATCCTTTCATATGCACATGATGACATTGCTTCAAGGAGATTGATTCTGTTTTTATCGATACGTTTCGAAACAAATTTCATATCTTCTGAACAATTTTCTAAAACCCATTTGCAGAGGAACTTGAAGTAGTCCTCTGCACAGTTCATTGCATCCTGAGAAACACAAGAAACAATGGAAATCCGTTAGCTGTTCAAACAACAGTATTAAACTATCTTTCATACTGAAAAAAACCTTTGATTTTTATACCTCTAATTGGGAAAAGGCAATTTCAGCTTCAACTATCCACATCTCTGGCAATTGTTTAGCTGATCCTTTTCTATCTGATCGAAATCTGGGTCCAAAGGAGTAGACATTGCCAAGAGCACAAGCATAGCTTTCCAGATGAAGGAGACCAGAAACAGTTAAGTAAGTCTGTTGAGAAAAGAAATCTTCAGGAACATGAACTTTACTAGCCTTGCTTAAAGTTTCCGATTTCAGTTTTCCTTTTGCTTCTATTAGTGATGCCAGTTGAGTTATTTTTAGCAAATCCTCTTCGGCCGCAAGCAAAGCCTCTCTATTGCTATCACTTCTCTTGAGTTGTTGAACCAAAGTATTCTTCTCTTTTAATGCAGCCTTAACAGTTTCAAGACTAACACCTTCAGTATCATCCGTAGTAATCTTGGGATACTCCTTTTTAACTTCTGTTCCAGAAAGAGTTGTAACTCGAAACTTCTCGCTAAATCCTTCACCATCTGTGATTGTTATGATTGGGACTTGCACACTGAGAAACCCGTTATTTTGGAAGAATGTGTAAGTTGCAAAGGTCAGGGCACTTCGGATTCGCATAACAGATGCCACCTACATAGTGTAAAAAAAAAAACACATAGTACTTAAAAACATCAACATGAAACGCAAAATTGCAAATAAATTTCATAAAATTTTATGGATGACGGATTGCAATTGTAACTCACAGTAGTAGTTCGGGGCCGAAAATGGGAATACTCTCTTAAAGTCTCCAATGGCAATCGCTTCCTTGATAATGGATATTTGTCCTCTTCTATTGTTCCTATATGATGAATTTTCTCTGCTTTAAACTCAATACCACGTTTTCCTGCCGTTGATAACACTTTCAGGACTCCTTCAGCTAATATACAAGTTCCAATAGACAGAGATCGGATAGGAAAACCTTCGGACAACTCTATAATAACCTGAAAATTTTTTTACAAATGTCAAACATTTGGCTTTGATAGTATTGGATTCAATAAAGTCAAGCACAAAAAATAAAACTTGATTCAGCTAAAATCGAGTTAAAGTACCTGAAGAGTTGCAACACAAGAGCCATCGCTAACGAGCAAGTTAACGATTGAAGGGAAAGCTGGTTTAGGGATAGAGGTTACAGGCTGCTGAGGCTCCAACTTTGCACGAATTGGATTACTTCCGCCACCACCGAAAATCTTTGCTATTGACCTAATTAAAGGTACTCGAGTTTGAAGAATCTCCATGCAGCTTACATCTTTATGACCTGGAGAAATAATATCACTTTCATGACCCTCTGCTAATGATGATGGCAGAATGTCTTTTTTCACCTCCTTAAAAGACTTAACCCACCCTCCTACAACTACTCTTTCTCCTGCTAAGCCAACCCCACCATCGTCTCTTTCTAGTATGGTTTTAAGGACTACTCGGTTCGAGTACTTAAATGGTGGGATCAGAGGAAGCTGGGAAGCAGCTGCTTCTTGAGATGTCGTTTTCTGCTCCTGTGGTGTTGTTTTGGGTTCTTGAGCTTCCCTTTTAGATTTTTCAGAGAGAATAGCAGGTTCTTGGGATGCCATTTTTTTGGATTAAGAAAAGTTGTGGGCTTTCTGAATTGGGAATTGGAAAGTAAATGGATTATGCTGAAACAGATTAAGAGAAATGGTGGTTGTGGCGATAATGATATAGAAGAAGAAGAAGGATGCTTTGCTTTGGAAGTGATTTCTTGAAGAAGGAAGAGATTGGGAGGAAAGGAAAGGGATTAATTGTTTCAGAGATTTGATATCAAATATCGGGAAATTTTATTTAGAGAGAAAGAAAGGGAGAAATGTGAGCGGCAAAGTTTGGTATTCTTCAAGGCTGGACATTCGCGGGAGCTTAAAAGTCAAACTGCCAACCACCAAAACGGAGGCAACGTTCAAATGGGCTTTCTATTTATGGGCTCAGCAACAAATTTGTGGCCCAAGTGTGTGTACGTATATACACTCCTTTTTTATTAGCTTTCTTTCTTTATTTTTATTTTGGATAATTTGATATGGACTTATTGGACTTAAAAGAATCTAATTCATGTTTTATTTTCAAATATTTATTTGATTTATTAAAGTAAATACACAATTACAAAATAAATAACCAAAATTCTTTTTTTTTTTCAAATTTAAATTATTCAGTAGACCTAAGAAATCAAACCAACCATATTTAATGCACCATTTTAATGATAAAATGTCATGTCTGTGTCGTTTGACAACGCATGTTGACACAGAAATTACATAATTATAGGTTTTGGGCAAAAATTGCCATTATCTATAGGTTTTAGGCAAAGGCAAAATTTGAATAAAAAGTAAGATATCTGACCATTGTCTTGTCTGAATGTACATAAAAACATTATTATATAAGATGCGATGCCCTAGTTAAACCAAATATACTATTATAAGTGAAATTGGTTGGTAAAACTTGACCAATCGTTTGATGAAATATTAAATAAAATGAAATAAAATCTTTAAAAAATAATTGAAATTCAATTATAAAACTTATTTAAACTTACCCATTGCAATAATTCTTCTGTAAGGGCAGAAACCGTGTCCCTCAATTTTGAATTACCCATATTCAAATCATTTAAATTTTTAATAAAACTAAAATATATAGATTCAGTCATGTAGATCTATAAATCCATACCAAATAATGCATCCATTGCTTTTTAATTAATGCAAGGGTCGAGACATACATTGCTGAAAGTTGTTTTTAGGATGCCAATTTAATTCCATCCAATGGATATTTAAATCTAATTTTAATGGATTTACATAATGAATAAATGAATTTGAAACGATTTCAAAGTAGTAATTTTAACAATCCGTATCGGGTTTAGATCGAATTCAGATTTAAAGACATGGAAACTATTATCTTATATTCATTTAATAAATATTCTAAAAATATTTAAAATAATTATTTTTAAAAAATAAAAAATTATATATACACTTTCGTTTTAGTTATAATCAATGCGGTAATTATTTAATATTTATATTATATTTTTTATTATGTCAAAATAAATCATTTTATATTTTTTACTTGCCTTTAATTTAAAAACATTAAAAATATATTTTTCATGCTAAATGGATAATTATAATCAGATTTAGAATGAATACGAATAGTAAAAATGAATTTTCAAACGGATTTAGATAATTTGTAATCGAGTTTGGGTTCGGGTAATGCACTTTAAACGGGTACCAAACCTATTATCATCCCTATTTTTTTTGTTGTACAAAGAAGATAATATATCTCTGTAACGGCCTATTTTTCAAACACAAGAATGCGTTTTTCTCATTTTCATTACCATAAATGATGAGCTCGTGGACTGGATCTAGGCAAATCAATCATTTAAACAAATTGGGGAGGATTCCTACCTGTGTGATGTGCAACTTACCCATTTACCCAATTACAGTAACTTTTATTTTTTTGTTCCAAACGTAGATGCATAGATAGACCATATATGAATGTCTAAAGTATGGAAAGCGAGAGATGAGACGGGAGCATTCCCGATGCCTCTAAACAAAGAAAGACAGAAGATAATATACAGGCTTAGAGTATTTATTTTGGGTATGTCGAAAATTGTAGTCTCTCTATATAATAATATTACTGTGGAGTGGGCATCAGTTTCCGACCCTCAAAGCCCTTTGGTGGGTGGGTGAGAGATATGTCTCTTCTTCACCCTCATACAAACTCAATCATTTATATTCTACTACCATGCATGATTTGAAAAAATCAAAATGGTTCTCTAATTCACTAGAATTCCAATTTAACCCCTTGCAAATAAAATTTTGGAGAACATAACGACGAAAGAATAAAGGGCCTTTTGGTAGTTTTCGATATAAGAGCAGGCAATCTGTCGGTTTTAAAAGTTTTTGGGGTCCCTCTGGGTTTTTACCCAGTCTATCTTTTATGGTCATTAAGTGACCACAACTCTCTAATCTCTTCTTCTTGTCTCTCTGTCTCCTTATTTTCTTTCTTTCTTTCTTTCTCTCTTTCTTTCTTTCTGTTCATATTACCAAAGTCCTTCAATCCAATAAAGAGACGAGAAAAGGAAAATGGCAAATATTAAACTAAGCAACTTACTCTTCTTCTGCCTTTTCCTTGCAGCATATGTTACTCAAGGTTATAACCAAATCCCACTTGCTACAATTCTTTATATTTTTTATTATTAGTCTTCTATATATATTATATGTAAGAACATAATTTCACTTTGTTCTTATTTTCTTGCATTATATTACAAGATAGATCTACTGTATCTTATCTTCATTGTGTTTGGTTGCCAAGAATATATTTTTTATTTTTCTTTCCTCCTTTGTAATCCATCAGACTTAATTGCTTAATTAAATGGAAATTGATATTATTACATATCTAATGCTTGTATATGTTGCAGGATCCAGAATTACTCAAACAATAATTACTAATTATCATCCAATACAGGTAAGATTAATTAACGAGATTTTTAATCGAAGAAAATTTTTTCTTTTAATTTGACTCTGACTGTATTTAATCTGGAAATCTTCTAAAACTGAGTTTAGTATCACTTATTCAAAATATAATTTGTTTATAAATCAAGAAATATTTTTTTTTAAAAAAAATATTATTATAATATTGTTAATTGATTTTGTTATAACTTTTAGAACATTTTGAATTGAAAACTTAAAAATTGTGCAGGGTGGCAGTAAAGAAGAGAGTTCAAGGAATTCAAGGAGACTGATGATAGGATCAACAGCTCCAACATGCACTTACAATGAGTGCAGAGGATGCAAATACAAGTGTAGGGCTGAGCAAGTTCCTGTGGAAGGAAATGACCCAATCAACAGTGCATATCACTACAAGTGTGTTTGTCATAGGTGATAAATATTTTTATTTTCTATTATTCTTGTTCTTGTGGTGGTGAAATTTTAAAAATTATAAATTAGCTGTTGTAGCATCCATTGGATGTATAAATTTTTGCCTGTTGTTCCCAATCTCATATGTAATTTCTTGAGAAAAATATCTCCTAAGTTCTTCTTTTCTTCTCCTCATTATTATTATTCTTCTCTCTCTTTTGTATTATCAGAAGAAATAAAGTAGCAAATTGTAGATTCCTTGCTTTTTTCACGATAGCTTTTAAGTATTTTCTCTGTTTTAAAATATAAGTTGTTTAGATTTTTATATAAGTATTAAAGAAACAGTTAATTCTCTTAAATTACAACAAATTAAAAGATAATTTGATCAAATTATTTTTTTATCTAAAAATCAATGGTTAGCTAATCTAAACAAGGGTACCATTAGAAAAATATCGTTTATTGCTCCTTAAATACTCAAAATGAGGATAAAATAATAAAAAAACGGCTTATATTTTAAGACAAATGGAGTAATTTTTAGCATTTTGACTAAAGACTATTTTTAATAGTGTTAAATAACATAATTTGAACGTTTTATAAAAAATTATTCAAATACTACTAAAAATATTAACAATTACCAAATAATTAATTTTGCATGGCAAGGACTAGAATTATTTGAACTTTTATATTAAAAAATTTTTATTTAAAAATTATCAATTTGAATTAACATGATTATGCAATCAAACATTGAAAAGGAAGAGAATGATTGGTTGGAGAAATATAATTAAAGTAGAAGCAACAATTAACAATAATGAGTTTGTATAAAATAAAACGGGCATTTGAAAGGGTAAAAATTGGAAAGAGAAATGGAAGGTGGAAGAATCTGCAATCTGCAAATAGGTACATTTGGAGTGGTCCCAAAATTAAGATATAAGAAAACAAAGGAATCACATGGGCCAGCTTGTTTGAACCCCAATTAATTGCTCCAAGTCGAAAATCTGAAAATTTGGTAATAATGCCAGAAGATTGATTAGGGTTTGAAGGACCCAACTCTATATTTTTGTTTTTCAATTTTTACTGTACAAAATAAAAGAAGCAGATGCTGCCAATTTCGCAAACTTGAATGCATTTGGCCCTTTCTTAGCACTTTTCACTTTCTTTACAAAAGCTCTTTGTGCCCACTTGTTTTCTGAATGACACTTTTCTTGGTGCCCGGAATGTTTTCTACATTCTACTTGCTAAAGAAAATAGTGATTTCATTTTCATATAAGAAACAAACCTACTCTAAAAAAGAGAATAAAAGAAAGAAATAATAGAACAAAAGAGAGACGGGCAAAGCCCAAATGGGGAATCTCTTGGGCTGAAATCATAAGCCCAAACAGAATTTCCTTCGGGACTTCCCGAAATATGCCATATTTAGAATCGAATTTACCAAAATGGGCCCCAAGGCTAAGCACAAGATTTGCCTTTGAAACTTTGATTTTCTTCTTTTTTTTCTTTTCCTAAATGACAAATTTGAAATTTCCATCAATGAATGATGGACGTCGATGTTATGCCCGCCTTAAGTAAGGTTCGGATGGCAATACTTTGCGTTTAATTATCGTGTTAATTTGATTATGACTAACTGATAGCGCAGTTAAAATTGAAAATCAGAAAAATTAAAATAAACTTTCAAAAGTTGAAGGGTAAAAAACATAAAATGTTCACTATATTAATGAATAAAATTTAAAATTTTCATATTTTAACATGCAAATTTTTCTGAAAAAATTGGGGCAGGCCATCCATAGTCCCTCTCTGCTTTCGCCACCAACGATAATAAAGGATATTATATTATTATACAATAAGTTAATCCATTAATCATTAATGGCTAATGGTTAATTATTAATATAATTAATAAAATTTAAATTAAATCTCATATCGAGTTCGAGTGAAGATAAAGAATATTATTTCTTTTGTATAAATTAAAAAAAAATGTCTTTTCTTTTAGATAAGAAAAAAAATCATAGATGAATGAAGTTTTTTTTTTTCTTATACACCGTTTTGAGATTTACTTTATAATAAGTCTGAAATAATATTTTTAATTTTTCTATGTTCAATATAAAACAAGTTGTTATATCGTATTATATAAGTCATTTATTAAGTGGATCAAATTCGCGTTTAAATTTTCAAAAAATTTATAACAGCAACCGACTTTAATTTTTTAAATAATTTTTACATATTAAAGCAGGGTTTTATAAAAAATTAATTATTGTAATATTTAATTTTTAATATTTTATGAAAAATTATTCAAATAACTAAATACTGTTGAAATAATTAACGGCTAATCTTGACCAGGAGATCCAACAATTCAAATCAGAAATAATAGTTTGGGAAGCAAATTCAGACATGAGTAGAGTTATTTTAGAGATTGGATGAAAGTGATTAAGAAAAAATAGAAAAGAAACAAGAGACATGAACTTTTGACGACTCAACATCATGTCCAATGGACCAGTTTTCCGCCGACACCGACGGAATAGTCCAAGCACCCAATCGGGTCAAATTTTCATTTTGTTATGTTCTGTCTTTGTAACTAAAACACCCATAGCCGAAATTTAGGGGTCGGACGGACACTTTCCTTATATAGTGCTCAAAATTTTATGATGCTCACATGTCTTACTTTCGGTCCATCATAAAGCTTTCTCTTTCTTTTTTTTTTAATTAATTTGACCTCAATTGAAAGTTTAGGTGAAACTTTAAATAAATCAATTCTTTAATTTCCTTTTCTTTAGACCCAAATATATCATAAGTTGTAATTGTGTTAAATAGAATATCTATAAATATAAAATTTTTTACTAAAATTCACATTAAGACATTCTCGAAGACTAACATTACACGTCTATGCTCTTTAAGGATCCCCTAAATTCAGGCCGAGAAAAAATAAATAATTTATTTAGTATCTACTAGATTACATAAGCGGATCCTTATCTATTTTTTATGATATGATTTTGGTTTAAAGTATTAGGACTACCCTAATCTGGGGTATCATATTATTTATTAGAAATTTAAAGATTTTAGTTTTGTTTTATTTAGAAACCATCCACTTTGAGGGTGCCCGTGAAACTAGGGCAATAAACAATTAGCTAGAGGAAGAGGACTAATGCATAATATCCGATGGTTGTGCTTAATTTAGTGACTCTTGTAGCTAGCTGACAATGATATTTAGGAGATGATTGAGATAATCTCCTACTTAATTAGATTTGTTGCAATCTAATTAAAAATTTGAGCTTATCTGTGATAAAACTGTAGATATATAGATACTGTAATTACTTGCCACATCATCATTGTCATTGCTATTATAAATAAGCAAGTTGTATTGTGGAAAGACATTCTAAGATGCCATTCATTTCTTTAACTCTTTCCCTTTGTCCACTCAGTGTGAGAAGTCTGTTTAAAATAATACACAGTGACATAAATTGGTTTGGAAAATTCAATGCCATCTAATCGGAGAGAGCTAAGAAAATTATTATGTAATTCGATTTAAATATTTTAAGTGGTTTTAATCAAAGAGAGCGAACTGTTAGGTGATATATAGTTATTATATTTTAGCTCAGAACTGTTTATATATTGATTTAAATTAGAAGCGAACTGTCTAATTTAAAATGATAAAAAAAAACATTAATCTTGTAATTAGTTGTGGTTCCAATTATATAGTGCAAAAGTCAATTAAATTTTATGGTATTATTAAATTAAGAGAATAAAAAGAAAATACCCCTCGTGGAATAAAAACAACGATAGTCGTTCATTGTTGCTGTGTATCATTCGAAAAAGGGAAAAAAAGTTATTTAAATAAACAAATAAAATATTGTAGTTGCTCTGTTTTGAAAATGTTGCTCTCTGCGGATCCAACATTTTTTATGTGTTGACATGCCTCACACGTGCCTATAATTGCTATTTGTCAACCATATCATATGGTACGAACCCACCAATGAAATTCGATTTCACGTTTAAAATTATATGATTGATTGTGTCCGAAATCCAATTCAAAGAAGGCAGCAATAATACTTATGTTTATTTAAAAACTATCGAATGAGATCAATTTTATCGGTTTACATCTATGGACGGAGGAAATAATAGTTTCTTTTGGTTTATACTGCGAATGTTCGCATATTAAGTCTAACGCTGCTCGCACCGCATTAGGTACATAAGGAGAGGCACATAATTTTCTTAGATCGCGGTTCAATAATAATTATTATCAGACTCATATAATTTAATTATAGCTATTGTCAGACCACATGTTTATAGGAAATCAAATTTTTATGTGGATTAAATAACTAATTTTGTTTTTTCTCTTCTTTTGGGAACTCATGTAGTTTGATAGCGTTTTCTCTTTTCTCGACTAAGGGGAAAGATTTTCTCAACTGAAAGAGAATGATTAAATCATAAGATATCTATTGAATCATAAGATATTCATAAAGTTTGACAATCTTTTCTCTTTTATCAGTTGAAGGGGAAAGATTGAATCATAAGATAGTACCTACCCTTGTGAAGTTGAGTCTCTTGTTCTCCTTCTCTTTTCTACCCTTCATTCCTTTAAGATTGAGAAAGGGCATTGCTCAAGCCAGATCTTTCATCCCAAAGTGAAACAAAACCAAAGCATTCTCACCCCGATTGAAGCCATAAGTTTTCAAGGTCATGTTCTAGTAAGTTCTTGTTCTTTTCTCTTATATTTATAAAAAAAACAAAAAACAAAAGAACCAATAAAATATATTAATCAAAATTTTGGGTAAAAAAATAAAAAAACAATATTTTAATAAAAAAAACCAAAAATATTATCAATGAAAAAAGGACTATGGATCAACATTATCCATAGCACTCGCCATTGCTAAAAAGGATGACATATTGATAACAACAAATCAGAAAAGAAAAGGGACCACACACATGCTTCTTTTCCTTTCAAAATCTCACATGTACAATCAATACTCAAAACTCACTATATATGTTCACATCCTCAAAATATCATACCAAATGATCTCACTCCTTCAAAAGCTTTAAAATTGACATATTTCTAACTAATTCATTTTAATTATTTTGGCCTTGCCTATTTCTTTTTTTTTTAGTTAAAAATATTTTAAGAAATTATTGATAATTTGAATTTGAAATTCCTGAACTTTTTTTGTTTTGAGAAAGGACGGCCGTCGCTGATATCATGATTAAAGTTTTAATCGAACAAATTTTATGAGGATTACAAAAATCGAACCAATTTTGAAACTTACCCATTATACATCAAAACGATCAAAATTTTGTGAGATATCAATTTTGTAATCAATGTTTAAGTATAATTATATATTAGTGAAAAGAGAGAGATAAACATATAACAATTCTGGTATTTTCTAGTAATTTTTTCTCTCGTAAATTATTTTTGGTAATAAAGAAATTTGAGTGATTTAGTCAATGAAATTTGGATTTAATTCTATTTCCTTTATATTGTAATTAAATATCCTTCACTTTAAACTTTAGAGAAAGATATCAATGTGTTTATCTTAAATTGGAAGCATTGCCTTTTTAATGAATTTTTGAGAGACCAATATGGTACAAGACTGCAAGCAAGCAATCTTCTTACGAGGAAAAAATATTATATATATAAATTATGGCACATTTCCAAAATTGGTGGGTAAAATTGCTTGTTACTTTATTAGAATCGTTTCGATCATAGAAATTTTTATTAATTTTGTAAATTATTTTATTTTTATTGTTATAGTGAATTATCCTACATTATTTAATTCACAATATTGTTCCAACAAATAAGCATTTTAATGAATATAAAAGAAAATACATAACAAAATAATAATAATTATTAAAAATTATAAAAGAAATATCTTCATGCTTTCCTACATTTTGTAATTAAATAAAAAAGAAAAAATGTCACGGGTATCTCCCAAATTGGACCCATAGCTATTTCAATTTCCTCGAAATTTTGTGACAAATAAGGTACAAGCAAGCAACCTTTATTATCGGGAAGAAAAAAACATATAAAAACAAAATAAATATTAATTATTGCATATTTGCAAAAATTATAGGCGGGCATTGCACGTTACCTAATATTGTCAAGTTGGCATCATAATGACCTTATAAATAGAACAAAGAAAAATCATTATTGCATAAATGTTAAAGGATAAAAAAGGAAAATAATGCATTTAAAAATTAAAAATTAAAAAAAAAAAAAAGAAACTATCCATAGCAACACAGGATAATTGCAATGCCAAGTTTGTTAGGCCTTTTCACTCTCCCCATTATTACCTGCACACTGCACGCCCAAATTGGTAATGCCGGTGAGGGCATGAAAGTTAACGATTTTCTCCTAATTGACGCCGTTAACTCAGTCAGTCACAATCGAATGCCATCATTACTTAGTCGGCAAGATGTGCCAGATTTAGTTATTTGAATTTTTTAAGGGATTTTCATTAACAGTTTTCTTTTTTCTTTTTTTTTTTTCAGAGATGATTAACAGTTTCCATTTAGCCATTATTGTTTACATAAATGTAATATCTTTATTATTTAAGAGTTTGAGGGAGGAGGAGTTATAAAACAGTTATCAATCATAAGTGAGGTCCTGACACCTCACCCAAATCTTCTTTTTAAAATTTATCCCTTAAAAAAATTTTATATTATTTATCAAGTGGTAAATTTTTTTATTTTTGCTCCTTTTATTACGTGAAATTTATTTAAGTATTACCTCAATTCAAGTGTCAAAATAGGAATTAAAAACTTAAAATTAGTGCCATTAGGAGAATTTTATTTGAAGAATTTATTCGTTTTGGTTTTTTTTTTCCATATGAAAATCGTTTTATAGTGTTTTTACTTTTAGTTTTAAGCTGCGTTTGGATTAATTTAGTTAAGCTAAAATTAATTAATTCGTTTTACAGAAGAGTGAAGTAAATACGATTTTACAGGTACGCCGTGCGCCGTGTTGGGACGGGGAAAGGCGTGGCGGACACTGTGCCAGCAGCACTCTGACACAGGCGGCTTGGGACTCTGCCACTACTTCCGGAACAGAATAAACAAACAAAATCCTATCCATAAACACAAATCTTAAAATTAAATTAAATATTATTAATATATGTTTATTTTTATTTTTATATCAGCCAATAAGGGAATAGGCAAAAACGCAGGACCCACAAGGACACGAGGCTCACAAAGATCGAGGCAGGTAGCAAGTCCACTGACACGTGTCCTTCTCTCTGGAAATAGAGGTCCATTTGTCCAGTGAATTATGACCTGGGCAAACTGGCAATGGCCAGTGGCCTTCTTTTCTATTCTAACAAGGCATATAAAGAAAGAAATCCGAGAATCCACTTCTTTCCATTAGAAAAACAATTTAAACAAACAACTTCTTCAAAGAAATCCCTGTTTTCTTTTGGCCTCTTCCCCCCTCTCTCTCTCTCTGTCTCTCTTTAATTTTTTTTTTGTGTATATATATATATGCACACAAGCACCACCTTTTCTCTGATAGGCTGCCTCAGTCTTCTTCTCTACTGAAATTTTTTCTCTTCCTTCCCTTTTGTTCTTGTTTGTTTCTTTGGAAAACGTAATCATGACTGGTGTATCAGAGGAGGGAGAAACTACCGTCTCTCTTGATCTTCTCAAGACAAAAATGGCTGAGTTTGCTAAGGAAAGAGACTGGGATCAATTTCATAGTCCAAGAAATTTGCTTTTGGCTTTGGTATGTTTTCTATTCAATATAATCTCCATCCTTTTGTTATAAATCATCAATTTTTACTGTGGGTATTTGCTGTTATTGTTGCATAATTTTTTCATTTTCCATTAGAGTTTTTGTTCCATTGTTTGACCAAATGAATGCAATTGAAAACCAGTTGGATTTATTTGAAATTTCAATGGTTTCTTGCTTTTCACCTTTTTTTTATGTTAATAATGATAAAGAACCAACCTCCAAGGTGGGCCTTCGTTTTATTTTGTTTTTTCTTCTCAACGAAATTTCTTCAATGTCAAGTTAGGGTTTTTTTTGTAACTAGATTTAGTTTCTGTTTAAAACCCTTTTTCAATCTCCAGTCAAACTCGACCCACTATGCAAATAGATGAGCCTTTTTGTTTCTTGTATCACCTTTCTTTTTAGCTTTTTACACCTTTCTGCCTAAAACTCAAAATCCAAAACAAATTACAAAAATCACTGAAAAGGAAAGTTGTTTTTCTATTTAAGCTGACATTTAGTGACAAATAACAGGTAGGTGAAGTTGGGGAATTATCAGAGATATTTCAGTGGAAAGGAGAAGTGCCAAAAGGATTGCCAGATTGGGAAGAAGAAGAGAAAGTGCATTTAGGAGAAGAGCTATCAGATGTACTGCTCTATCTTGTAAGGCTATCTGATATATGCGGGATAGACTTGGGAAAAGCAGCATTGAGAAAAGTGGAACTGAATGCAATCAAGTACCCAGTTGGAATTTGCAAAGGCTCTTCAAAGAAATATAATAATAGCAATAATGGCACTGAAAATTAAAATCTTTTTCATTTTGATCCTGAAGAAAATCGCCCACAAGGTTGAAAATTGGAAAGTGTTATTGCTATGTTTGGGAAATGGACAACTGGGTTTAGGTATTTAGATTAGAGCGGTGGTGATGGTGGTAAAGAAGTCCAGCAGTAGAGTAGGGAGAGGGCGAGGGAAATTGGTGTGGTTTCATTGCATGAAGACCGTGTTTTGGGCATTTATGTTCACAGCAGATTTTGTTACTGTTTTAGCAGATGAATCAAATCCCTCTGACAGATTTGGAAGTGATATTATTATATTATAAAAAACGTATAGTTTCCTTTTGTTCGCTTTTGGCTTTTTGTCCTTTAACTCCAACATAGACATGGTTTTTCTTTTTCATGTTCTGTTTCCTTTTCAAACCCTTTTGGTGTTGGATGTGAAATGAAGTAAACAGAAATTTTATAATCTTATTTTATAAATTGGTGTCGTAATAAGGTAAATGACAGAAAGGGGTATGAATCTATATCCACTGTATTGGTACGTCGAATTAATTAAAAAGATTTTTTAAGAAATTATTGCTGTTTTACATTTTTTTTCCAGTAAATGGGTTATAAAATTGCTGTTGATTGATTTTTGTTAGCTTTCTGGATATATAGAAAATTATGAATCTAGATTTAAATTGGAATCAAACTGCAATCGTATATCTCAAAATTTGGGATCCATCAAAATCAATGAAAGCTTTAGTAAGAATATAAACTGAAACGTTTACATGTCTCCTTACCTACTTAACTTTCATGTCAGGTCGCTAGCAAGGGTTTGGTCAAATTGATACAAACACTATAATGGGGATGTACATGTTATTTTTTCATCAATTTAGAAAATGAAACTTTCTTCTCAAAAAAAAGAAAATAAACGTGGGAGAAGAGAGGGTACTAAAGATTTGTTTCTAGTATTTGATATAGACAGGCTACTAAAATTTTGTGGAGAAGAGATTTTCGTTTTTTTTTTTAATTATTCTGATTCAGGGATAAAATTTTCTTCTCAAGGAAAACGTGGGAGGAAGATTCCAATTCCCAAATGCGTTCTGTTCTTTCTGGAAATTAAATAAAATTAAAGCTCAGCATTTTTTTTTTCATTTGGGCGGGCATAAGTTTTTTTTCATCAATTTTTTTTTTATTATTGTTATTCTCATTACTTGAGGACCGGAAAGCAAAGAAGAGACGCAGTTTCGTCCTGGCCATGATTTGCAATACAATGAATATTACTTGGCCTAGTTGCAAGAGCTATTAACCAAGTAAGCGAAGAAACTAAAATTAAATGGGATGATGTTATTTTTTTTTATATTTGGTGTTTCAATGAAAAATAATATTAATTGAGTATTTGAATTTTTAATTTTTTAATTAGTGTCTTTTGATAAGATGGACACCCATTTTTGTTTACGTCTGCTTATATGGCTTGATAATTAATCCACCTCAGCAGTCCAGTGTGTCATATGGAGTGAATTTACCATTTGTTACGTTGGAAACAAAAAAAAAGGGCCCCAAGTGAAGTAACTTTACTATTCACGAGTTGCGTTTTTGCCTCTCTTTCTCTCAATTCCCAGTCCACATTCCACCGAGAAGGAATTTTGATTTTGCACAAAGGAACGAGCCATTGAAGAACCCATTATAGACTCCACGTAAGCTATTCAATTAGCTTAAAAGTTTAGGATTTTTACTTGTTTGGTTTGGAATGCTGTTTACATCTATAGGTGTTGACTCTTTTGTGGATTTTATGCATCTTTAGTGTTCCTGGAGAGAAAAAGCTTGAGGAAAATTTGAGCTGCAATAGGAAAAAGAAATTGACCTTTGATCTAAATGACAAGACTGATAAGGGTTTGTCTGCAAAGGAAGTTACTGGTGATGAAATTGAGAACAATGAGGAGGAAGAGGATGAAAATAAAGATAAGGAACTGTCGAGTGAACAAATAAGGTTCGGATGGTAAATTGACTCCATATGCGACGCTGGACTGCTTAGGTGTATCATTGTTAAGCCATGTAAGTGGCTACGTAGGTAAATGTAAGACTACTTAGTTTATTGTATTATTTCAGTTGTCCATCTCATCATGGGACAGTAAATTGAAACAAAATTAAAAATTCGGATACTAAAGTGACCATTTTGTATTTAAACCCCAAAATAGAAAAAAAAAAAAATCACAATTTCAGACACTAAAAATAATATTATTCCGACCATTAAATAAATTGGGACATGCAAGTGAAGCTCATTGGTTGTTTTGCAATGTACGAGGATATTGATTGAATTTACATTTTTTAATATTTATTCTAAATTAAACGATTTTTTAAAAATAGCAATCAAAAATGAAAAAGGGAAAATTAATGAAATTGCTCCACCAACTAATTAAGTGGATTTTGGTTGAAATTGTCAAAATTCATCGGGCTACAGAAAGTTGAAATCTGAATGGAGCAATGTAGTGTGATGTACATTATCCCTTTCTGTTTCTACTTCATTGGGATCACGGGAAAAATATGTCTGTTGTGAAATGTTTGACGCTTACACTTTTGTCTAAGCTCATACCACAGTTGAGGTCTTAGCCAAGTACAGCAGGAAAAGACGATTTCAATTCAATGAATCCACCGACAAAGGGTGATTATTTGAATCTGTTACTATTCAATTTGAATTTTTCTAAATTTGATTCTAGACAAAATTGAACAGACTCGCTGTAGATTTTTATTAATCAATAATGGAAAGAGTTTGGCATGTTTCTTTGACATGGATTGAACCTGTTGAAAATTATCTGCGTCGAACAAGACTGTAAAAACATTAGAATGATCCAAGTAAGAGCCTATCTGAAACTGATTGCCTCGGCCATACTGGGGAAAGTACATCATGTTGGAGTATATTTTTGCAGCGTACGTATTTCCAAATGTGTCCAGAGTGATCCAAGCAACGCTATTGGGCTTCTCGTCAATAACAACTGGATAGACGGGCCCAGTCCCAATTGTTTTTTTAAAGAACAAAACTATAGTAATGGATGGGATGTTAAGATAAGAATGATTTGGTCTCCTCATAGACTAACAAGTTCTGTGGTGATAAGAATGAGGTTTTTATCGTGATAATAACAGTAACAACAAGTAAAAGTGCAAAGGACGACCAAATAGGACAAATTCTTGTCTCGGCAAAGACTTTTTTTTATCACATTATAACCTTCTTCGATGCCATTAATTCATCCAATCCATTTGAGAATTGTTAATCACTCATCCAATGACAAAAATATTTGAATCAAGCAAGTCAAAATCAAGCGGAGCAGCTATCAAGTCCATCTGATGTCATTTAAATAAGTACAATGCTAAGTATAGCGTTGAGTCAAATAAAGTCATTAAAAATTTTTAAATTATTAAAATTTTTATTTAATAGTCATAACTAAAATATTTATTATAAAAATTATTTACTCAGTTATAATCTAAATTGAAAACATGAAAAGAATCGTTTGATTTATAAATTAAAATTAACAAACATTATTTTTTTAGCTCTAAAAAAAATAAAGGAAAGAAAGAAAAGCATTAATGATGTCCTGTACCATAATTGGATTCCATACTGATCAATTACACCTCACCTACTCCTTCCTTTTAACTCACTTTTAAGTTGAGAAGAAAACCCCATCTCTTCTAATCATGACCACAACCATCACCACAACCCTATGCCTTAGATAGAAGAAAATCCCTTGTAAAAGAAATTGGAACCCTTAGAACATAATTGCTGCCATTATGACGATAATCATTAACTTCTAGATCCAATCTTTAGTCTTCACTATATAAAGCATTAAAAATGAAAATAACGAACACACTGTAACCTACTAATATTATGTTCAAGAGAGGTGGTGTTGCTATTTCTATGTTTTCAAATTCCACCATGTTAGTAGGGTGGTATCGGCCACGACGGCGGCTACGGAGGCACAAGGGCAGCACAATAAGGCTTGGGAATAAGCGGCGAGGATTCTATCTAGGGTCGCGGCGGATAGTTCAATGGGGGGTTATGGTAGCTCCTCTTCGAATGCTAAAGAAGATTATTATGGATATTGCACCTAATGGTCAATTAATAGAGACTTATTATTGGTCTTTACCATTTCTACGTTCCCAAATATTTCCTCTTTGCTGATTCCTGATTTTGACATGGCTGCATTTTCTTTGGAGGTGTTTTATGTTCTTTCTTTCTACCTTTTCTTTTTCCTTTTTTTGTAAAATAAGGGCACAAAGTCCCCTATCAATTTCGCAGCAAAACTTGTACCTGTACCGTAAATTAGTACTATATATTTTCGAAAGACCTGCAGCTAACGTCGAGGCAAATTCATGATAATAGTATAAAACACAATTTTCATGATAATAGTATTATTTTCCTCTTAAGACAAAGTGGCGATTCAATTTCAGACCGGAGCAGTTGACTCTCTCTTTGTCCAAGTATTTCCTGGTTTTTGTCCGGCCAGGTTTCGGGATCGTGACCAACTCTTACGCCTTGGCTGCCACGGTTAATTTCGTTCAATTTGCAGTAAAAAAAAGAAAAAAAAAGTAATCTCAATTCAACTCAGTCGGCCTTAATTATGGGCCTAATATAGATGGATGGGCCTTCAATAAAGGCCTGATTACTTGGGATCGAAACGCGAATAGTCTAATCAATCTTTTCGGCGTATCTTAGACCGGCCTTTGGCCCAGTGAATCATGGACATCCCCTATAGATGACTAGCAAATTTGGCTCTTGTTTTGTTGGTTTGATCATGTTGGCAATTTGGAAATGTATCTTAATCTTAGCCAATTAATCCCAATTAGAACTTAATAATGACAATGTTTAAAAAACATTATCATTTAGGTGCGGTTTTATTTATTTTTAATTGCTTAATTAAAATTATATTTTAATTTTTTTAAATTTTGTGAAACTGTTATTATCAAATATGCTTGGTGTTGAAAAAAAAAACATAATTATTAAATATTGTTTGGAAAATAAATCATTTAAAAATAAATCAAAAAAACATTGTAAAATATGTAAAGAGTGTAGATAGTGAACATCTTGTATGTGTGGTTCTTTAGAATTTCATATCCTCTGAACTATGATTTTGTGAGATATTTAAAATAACACATGTCGTTAAAATTAAAGGATATGTGATGTATGATGTCTAAAAAAAACTATACATTTCATGAAAGAAAATACCAATCCCCAAAGGTTTTATTTTTATATTTTTTAGATTCAAAATTTAATGGACCTCAGATTGTAAAAAAGGAATAATTTTAACCTAATTAAATCTGAAAAAACATATTTGATTGCCAAAAAAAATGTAAGACATTTTATAAATGTCTATTTCAAATTTAAGTTCAAACGATCTCATTTTTTTTCTTAAAAAGTATTTTTTTATTTATCAAAAATAAAAATAATCAAATCATTTTATCATAATATTTTTTGGATGTAGTAAAAATATATATTAAACTAAATTAATATTTACAACTATCAACAAAGGCGGAAACAAATCGAGGCGAAGGGCAAAACGGGTTTAAAACGTCTGTTAGACTCTACACCTTATCGAACAACTTGACCTTCCTAAACAAAAGTCTGAAGCATAAAAATGGCACTCGCCCTTTCATCCCAGAACGGAGTTCTCCGTCCACCGGTTCCCTTGTCTAGCCGCCGTCCTATCCAACCCGCCGCCACTGTCTTTTTCCCAGTTCCCAAATATCTCTCTGTTCCCTTTGACAATCCCAAGAAGCCCATCTGTTTCTCCACCAAACAACATTCTAGACTTAGGGTTTTGGCTTCGCTATCTTCACAATCTTTACAAGTCACCACTCTATCCCCTTCCACCGAGTCACAACCCTTACTCACTGGTTCAACACGGACTATTGCAACTATCTTAACCCTCGCTTTCTCCCTCTCTCGAGTATTCCTAACTTCCATTCAGAAATTCGCTGTATCAGTTGCCGGAGCTTCATTTTTTCCTAATCTCAATGGATTGGCGACTATACGAGGTCCACAAGGCGACCTGGTTAACTCAGTGGGTCCGCTTTTCTTCGCTTCCCTCAAGGACCGTCCAAGCGGGTACTTGAATACGCCTCTGACGGTGGTGGCAGCCGGTTTGGCTAAATGGCTTGATATATACAGTGGGGTTTTGATGGTTAGGGTTTTGCTTAGTTGGTTCCCTAACATTCCTTGGGATCGCCAGCCATTATCGGCTATCAGAGACCTTTGCGATCCATACTTGAACTTATTTAGGAATATAATTCCTCCTATCTTTGATACTCTTGATGTGAGTCCGCTTCTTGCTTTTGCGGTTTTGGGTACGCTCGGTTCCATTCTCCATAGCAGTGGCGGAGTGTATTGAAGAGCAGTGATGGATGATATGAGGGCATTTTTATTATGTAATAATTTTGAAGTTTATATTCATGTCATTCTTCTTTTGGATTTGGGGGTTTAGTGGTTTTAGTATTTGTAATACTGAAACCTATCAGTTTGGTTCAGATATATAAATTTTGGAAAGTTTATTGTCAAAGAATACTCTATAACGATTTTATTAGTGGATTTCTGCATATGCTTTATTTGCTTTCTCCTGCCCATTTTAAGTTGGATGCTTGTCAAAGTTATATATCCCATCCATTTAGAGGTATCTTTTTTTTTCAGGCTGAACTCAACTATGAGGCAAGCCTCTTGTGAAGCAAAATTTGATGGTAATATAGATGTTATGATGTGGCTTATACAAGAAGAATAGTTCTAGAAAGTGAGTTTGAAGTACTGACCATGTTGCATCGAAGTTTTTGTTGCTAAAAGTTGCTGCTGTAGATCCACATCCTAGTAGCAGTTGACTGATGAGACTTTAATGCAGGCCTTCAGTGTTTGGAATGGTTCTCAGAGTCAGAGATAGCTTTGGTAGACATGCTAAGTTAAAAGTCTGTGCAACCATTTTCATTGTTGTTCTTATAGCATTCATATTATCTTTTATAAAAATAAATGCTCTCCAAGCAATCATGCAGCAGTAGCTATCTAGTTTTGGCTGCATATACAGAATGAGCCAAATTACTGTCACCATTTCATTCAAATGCATAATCTGGCTTGTAACAGATGAACTAAATCTGCCTTGTGAAGTGTGAACAGATGATTTCAATGGCCACTAGTTGCAAGCAATAACCGCCACCGAGCCTTACTCCCAAACTAGTTAGGGTTAACTATATGAATCAGTGAATCTAGAATTCTGTGAGCAAAAAAATATAAATGTTAGACTGTACTTTATATTGCAGCACAGGGAAATCATCAACTACAAACACATTATGGCATTTGCACTACAAAGTTACAAGTTCTAAGTGCTTCCCTACTTGTATATAAACATAATCACAATAGCACGAACAAAAACGTTCAAAATGCATGCCTTCAAACAAAACAGATGGTAGGCTTCCTGTGTTCTATAAGGCCTTGAAGTAGATTACCAGGGTGTTCTTATATCACATACAAGACAGGTGCCCAAGAAGATGAAACTACTTTTTGCTGAAGTATGAAAGAAGAGTTGGCTGTTTATCACCGTCACTCTTAAGGTTGACCTTTTTCCTTGCGGGACTCTGCGGTGGTTTGTCATCTTTATCCAAGCTCAGCTTTGAATCATTTAGAGTCTCCTCATAGTCCCGCTTTGTTTTGTACTTTGTTCCATCCTCGATAGTACTAATTGTAGAAACACTGGATTTCGAATCATTGTCGACCATTGATGGAATTTCCAACTTGTCTACAATTACAGCTTCCTCTTTTACACGTTTTGGAGAATTTACATCAGCAGATTTCTCACGTGTACTTTCCTGTAGGTTTGATTCTTGTTCACTATTAATTTCGTTCCTTGAAAAAAACTTCGAGATTGTGCCTTTGTCCTCGGTCTTCAAACGAATCTGCCCAATATTTTACTATGCAAATAATACTCTCATCTCATATAGGACAAAAACCTAGAACTATGCACATCTTATGAAAGATAAATCCTCGGTGCAAAATGTAGCGTTGGTAGGAATTTTACTTGTGTAGCCGATTTGTAAACATAAGATTAAGGTTGCATAAAAGAAAAGGGATTAACCAGCCGCACCTCTTTAATGCACTCTGGACCATCAAAAGATGTCTTACCCATTGCAGGTGTCACTGGGTACCATACCTTTAAAATAAAATAATAGTGAAAATATATTTTAATACTTAAATAGAAATAGAAGGTGCATCTCTTAATTCTTACGTATATTCTTTCGGATACCCTAGATACAAAAAAGAAAAAAAGAAAAAAGAAAACACTAATATGGACAACTCTTTATGTCTGAAAAGCTCTTACCATGTCTGGATTTTCATAAGGTTTCAGTATGATATCAAACTTTGAGGAGGAAGGTCCATTAAGCCATGTGTCAATTGCACCCTTGTCTCCCAGAATGACAGGCATCCTATCTGCATTAGCATATGCGTGATGAAAGAATCAGTATTCAGTTGCTATTTTTCAAGATGAAATGCCTAAAAGATCGCATTGTATGGAAATTTAAATTTCAGTACTCTTAAGTTGAAGCACTTCGATCAATTATCCACATCTATACCCTAATAGGTTCTCATGCGCTGCTGAAAATCCAAAGAAAATAATATAATCCAAATGCAAGATCTACCATGAATATGTTTCCTTTTCTTTCTCAAGATATTAGAAATAATTGATATGAGGATTTTTTTCACTATCACTTAGTACACCTTTGTTGTGAAATATTGATACTAAATTTGTTGTTCAATCTTTTCAACTTCTTTTTACTTGAATAATCAATTAATCACATTGGATGCAACCACCGTACTGGAGAATGATAAAAAATGTTGTTGAAGATGTAGAACTTCTGATTCCCTGAGAAAGTAAAGCCTGGAACATGGGCTCAGACAAACAGGTCAAGATGGTACATTCACTTCCGATTAATAAGTGGTTCACAATATCTGAAACTAAAACAGCATGAATCCACAGAAACAAACATCACTCACCGTGCAACCACTGTAAGGCTGAAGAAGAGGACGTTGTAAGTATAGTGAAGGTATGAAGTATCTCACCTGCAACATGGCATGCACTTAAATCATTGTCCAGAGCAAGTACACCAAAAAATAGAAAAATTATTGTCGAAAGCAAATCATCCCTTAGAACAGATATTCCACTGAAAATCAACTTTAATAAAAGATAATTCCAGCAAAGTAACTGCATATAATAGCAGATTCTGCTTCAAACTAATTTTTTAAGGTACAAAAAGAACACCTAGGTAAGGTGAAACATATGCAGGATAAGGTACAAATGTACAAGAAATGAGAATTACTAACAGGCCTAACAATAATATAATGCATATCCAAGAAGCACCCAAAAAAAGACGAGAAAAAACCACTCACCTTCTGAATTCTGCCACGAATCATAAAGAGCAGCAAACACAAGAGGCCTACCATCCTTGAAATGAATGTAGT
Source organism: Jatropha multifida (assembly GCA_948099535.1). Classification (NCBI taxonomy): domain Eukaryota; kingdom Viridiplantae; phylum Streptophyta; class Magnoliopsida; order Malpighiales; family Euphorbiaceae; genus Jatropha; species Jatropha multifida. The sequence goes on from CANUEX010009173.1 coordinate 28,923, forward strand.
AAGGCTGCTTTTTAGACCCATCTTTTTTCCACTCATAAAACCTGAAGAATAATTTGGAGCCATGGCATGAAACTGAGCTTAAATTATGAAAAGATACAGAGATAAACAAATTGTAAAACTTATATCATCTAACTTGTATCAGCACTAGGCAGGCTTACTACAGTTTTTGTCAAAGTATTCTTAAGAAATATCAGCACCAGGCAGGCTTATATCATCTAACTTGTAAAACTTTTGCTTTTAAACAGACCGACCAGAGGTTTAGAGTAAAAATAAATTGTGAATGACACAGGTTATTTCCATCAGAATTCAAAAAATCCTGCCATCCTATTTATAGATCTATGGCAAACATCAAGAATAGAAAGTTTCAAAATCTTATTGCAAATGGTTACCGTATTTAAACGTTCATTTTTAATATTGTAAGAACAAAAATATAATGTAGATTGGTTGAAAATTAAGCGTTGGCATCATTAGCAAGGAGTCGTAACAAAGAAACAAACGAACCATGGTATCAGACATACCCTTCTACTGCTACAAGACAACGATTTGTAGGGAGTAGTCTACGAAACGAGGCCTTTTCACGTACTGATTCAGATCGAGCGTTGAACTGCATTTGCAAGATGATATTACTGGATTTATCCCAGCACAAATATGTTGTGCAGACACAGTTATATGACCGTCAAGGAAAATTTAGTAACAATTATATTGAAACATAGCATCCATGTTAATAAGAAAACTATTAGGATAATAAACAGTCCTTGTCTAGCTAAGTTTATAAATTAAACAATAAAGTTTAATTAGCCCCTTTACAAAGTCAATCTTGGTTTTTATTTTTCAGCCTCCTACTAAAAAAGTACACCAAAAAGATTAACACGTAACCAGAATAGAAAACAAGATAAGGAAATCAGAGAATAATTTCCAAGCTGTAAGCTAGCATTAAGGTGATGGCGAAGCACATGCTTCAAGCCGAAATCAGTAGAATAATTGTTCAAAATGCTCATATCAGCCAGAGTCGATGATTACTCTGTCAACAGATTAAGCTTTGTGGTAAACATGTAAGTCTAAAACAAAGCTTTTGAAGAATAAAGACATATAGTTATGTGACTTAGTCCTGACAAATGGTTAACTGTTTACACGACAGATTGATCCCATTAGAGCATCCAAGTTAACAGGTAAGGCATCCCTTGTTCATTCAATGAAGAAAATGATTTGGCCTCTACACATTTGCAACCTGTAACACATTGCATGTAGCTTGTTGTAAAATAAATACAAGGAACTTCCTAATTAACAACGTCCATTTATTGCTTTTAATTTTTATCATATGAGATGAGAACGCCCTTCACATCCTCAAGCAAGCACACCTAATTGTTACAAACTAAAGTCCTATCCTTGGGCAATACCTGCGGAAATTTTCGTATATAACAATCTGCTGGCCCGACATCTGCTATTACAATGTCTGCATTATGTTTAAAATAACGATAAAACAAAAGTAGAAAAAGATTATTATCTATCCAGATTTAGATAAAGCAAATGTCCTGGATTCTGATTAAAATGTTGATTTGGCACTTAATCGTTAATAGTATAGCTCTAGACGTATAAGTTGTAGCCTACCGAATTCTATGTAAAATGAAGGTATCCTAATGTAAAGGGGAGGTAAAACGACTAAAATCAGCAGAGACAACTCAACAAAGTCGACAAAACCCTAAGTTGTACTTCAGTAAACAAGTGATTAATCCTATGTAACACTTAAAAGTCTATTCATAAGAATGATCCTACTGTACATAAACAACATCCTGCATTTGCCTATGTATAAATTATATGAATATATCGTTGTTTAAAAATAAGGTGAGCTAAGAGGAATAGCTACTCATTGCAATAAAAATAGGAACGGGCAAATTCAGCGTATGTGTACATGTGAAATGGAAGTAGAATATGTATTCCACCAGGTCAAAAATCATTTAAAAAAAAAGAGAGAGAAACAAGCAATATGTGAAATCCAATATCCATTCATTTTCTATAAATGAAATTAGGAAAGGAATTTACCATCCTGTAGAAATCAGGTTTCTCAGTTTTCTTAGTGAAACTAGGAACTAATCCCCAAGTCATACAGTGAAGAGAATAACCCTCGCCACCGGACCCATCGCCTCCATAAACAACCGGCAAGTTCGATCCCGGAGAGACATTGTAAGATGGCCGGTATCTAAAAAATGAAAACGAGAAGTTGAAATAGCTAAAAAATCAACCATCGATTAAGACAATAAGTCAAATGACCCGGCGATATGGTACGTACCGGTCCATGTTGACCCAACGGACTGGAGCGCCATTGCAGTGACAGGCTCTGGTGATGTCATCGGCTCTGAGAGTACAACGCGCTCTACCACACATGCCTTTTCAGTGACCGTCAATCGATCTTCACTTCCCTCTTTTTCCTTAATCAACTGAATGAGGGCGGGAAGAAAGTGCGGGACATATATATATTCATATTTTTTAGTATTGTGTTGCGGTGGCGAGTGTTGTAGAAAGCCACTCGAAAACCGTGGTATTTGAGGCGTACTCCAGATCACGGGAGAGCATTTCATTAATTCGATTCAAATCGAATAAGGCAATTCTAATATAATCAAATTTTATAAATTTATATCTAATCCGAATCATATTTGATATACAATTAAAAATAATCAAATCAAATAATAATATGATTTTGTAAAAAAAAATACAATCGTCCGAATAATCGGATTAATATTTTCAGTTGGTTAATCTAAACCAATTATGAAAAAATATTCAAATTTAAAATTTTTCAATATATTCATCTCGTTTGCACTTTTAAAATAATTATACACACGTACTTATGAATTTATAGACAGTTGTATAGAATAAAAAAATAAATAATAAAATTAATTAATTAATTCAATAAGTTATAAGTGTCAAAATAAAAATTTTAAAGACACTTATATTTAAATTTAATTATCTAAATAACAATTAATATAATTAACTTAAAAGAAGAATTAATTAAATTTAGTTACAAAATTACAGTTAATAACTGATTAAATATGATATTTTTTGTCAATAATTTCAAAAGTTATACCATATTATTGTAAAAAAAAAACTATATAAATGTAGTTTACACTATTGATTTTATTTTAATATGGGTAAAAACGCAACGTTTGACAAAAAAAATCTAAGATAAAAACAAATATATATCTATATCATAAGTATTAATTTGGTTAATTTGGATTCATCGATGTTTCTTCCAAACTAACCGCACCATAATCGAAAAATCAAAATTAATATTTATAATTAATTGATCTAAATCCGTGATAACTAATTAAATTAATATTTATAAACCAAACTAATTTATTGACAACTAATCAAACTAAATTACTGTAATACATCGAAATTTTTATTTCGAAATATTTTCATTTAAATTTAAATTGTAAATTATTAGCCAATAATATTACGCCACGTAATATTATCAAGATCAAAAATCATTTTGATTCGCCCTAAAACTTATCGAATAAAAATCGAACTAATATTTTTTTTATTGGACTGAATTAATTAAAATTAGACCCGAATCGAATATTTTTTAAAAATATTGTGCGTTATTATTTTTTTTTTTGGACAATCTACTTGGACGGTTTGTTTTTATTTAATAATTTTAAAACTTTATTAATTTTTTATTATTTTATTATTTTCTTTTTCTTTTTTCTTTTTCTTTCTTTCTTTTCTTTCTTTTCCCTCTTTCCTTTTTATCTCCTCTCTTCTTCTTCTTCTTCTTCTTCGATCGACACAGCCTCCATCTCTCTTCCTCTCTCACTCACTCCAGCCACCGCCTCCAGCCGCTCCTCCTCTCGCTGCAGCTCCGACCACCGCGCCACAGCAGCTTCAGCCTTCTCTCTTCCTTCTCCTCTCTCCTCGCCGCTCCCTTCCTCTCTCTGTCTCTCCCTGTCGTTCTGTTTCTGTCTCCCTCTCTGCAGCACCGCCGGACCACCACAGACAGCCATCTCCTCTCTCCTCGTCGCGCCACCGTTTCCAGCGAGCTCCAGCAGCTCCTCCTCGCGCGGCTGCGACCCAGCTCTGCTCTGCCTCCCTCTCTGCACGACTCCAGCAACTGCAGCACCTCGCGTCGCGCCACAGCCACCATCTGCTGCTCGGCGCATGACCTTGGCAGCAAGCCCAGTTTGCTTCCGGCCACCATCTCCTCCTCCTCTGATTCAAGGACTTTTTGGGAATTTGACAATTATTGGGTATTGATTTTATTTTTTTTTAAATTTATTTAGTTAAATTTTTTATTAATTAGTTTGTTATTTTAGAATATTTGGTTGAATGATTTTATTATTTGAGTAGTTAATTATTTTGGTTAGTAGATTAATTTGTGGATTATATTGTTTAGGTGAAATTTTAATATTTATGGTTAATTGTTAGAATTTTGATTATTGTATTTTATTATATTATTAGGTAATTGATTAATTATAGGACTTTGATAAATTATTTGGTTGATTTTATATTTTTGATAGTATATATTAGTATTTTGGTGGTTGATTAATTATTTTGTTGATTTTATATATAGGTAGATTTTATTATTTTAGGGATAATTTTGATAATTAATTGATTAAATTGAGTGATTGTGATAATTGACTAAATATAGGAAATTGATTTATTATTTAGTTGATTTTGTGGTATATTGATAGAATTATGGTAGTTAATTAATTATTTAGTTATAGGTTGAGTTTGATTAATTTTAATCGGAACTATGTTAATTAAGGAGGTTAAATTGATTTTAGGATATTAATTATTAAATTTGGTATTTTGATTGATTAATTTTATTAACTAGGAGGTTGATAAATTATTTATTGATTTTATATTATTGGTGGATTTAATTATTTTTAGGGATGATATTGATAGTTAATTAGTTAAATTGAATAGTTACAGTGATTAATTATTTATAGGGAGTTAATTTATTATTTTAGTTGATTTTATTATATTTAGAAGGTATATTATTAGAATTTCGGTGAATTATTTATTATTGAGTTATTAGTTAATTTCAGTATTTTTGATTAATTAATTATGAAATTGATGATTAATTGGAGATTAATTGGAGAAATTGGATAAAATAAATTAATTGATGATTTGGGTAATTAAAGAGTAATTGTAGGATTTTAATTGATTTTGAAGGTTAGCAAATTAATTAATTAGCGTTAAGATTATAAAATTTTGAAAATTCCTTTATTAAGGATTAATGGATATATTTGAAGGATTTTTAATAAATAAAGGAATAGAATCAATTAATTGGTTGATTAAATGAATTATTATCGAAAGGTGAAATTTTATTGCTAGGATTAAATATATTAGAATATTATTAATGGTGATAAATGAATTATTATAAAGGTTAATGGTTTTTATATAATTAAATTATTCATGTGATAATTGAAATATTTGGTAAAAATTGTTAATGAATTATTATTATTGTTAGTGTTAAATTATAATTTGGAGTATAAATATATTTTATGGCAGAATGAATGAAATTGATATTTAGACTAAATACAAAATAAGTGAATAAATTAATTGCTGGTAAATAGTAAGGTTAGTGAATTAATAGAAATTTTGTCTAAAAGAATAAAATAAACAGATAGGTTTATTAAAATAATATTCTTAATTAAGGGAGTCAGTATCTAATTATATTTTTCTTATTATACGTGTTTCTTAGATCGACCAAGTTTCTCTACTGCTCCTTCAAATCAGAACCCAGGACAGACTTGAACTTATTCTGCGGTCACTGTGAGTAATAATAAATGATGCACACTATCCTGCATACATGCATTTCATATGCATTCCATATATTCTTTATATTATTTAAATAATCATGAATCATTTATTATTTTTATTGCTATATTGATATCCTTCATTTTCCAAATATAATATTTCAGTTCAATAATTTCAGTATTTAATATATAATATTTCGATTTTATAAATTTATACAATTTTCGCCTTTGATTACATTCATATGTTGCATTTATTGTATTAAATATATTTGTGAATAACTGTGATGTGAAAAATTGTGCTTGTATATCTGGGTGAAAATTGGGACGACGTGTGTCACTATGGGTCAGTGGGCCAAGTATGGGGGATCGGCTCCCTATTATATATATTATTATTATAGAATTGGCCTGGGGCCAATAGGTGGATTTGTGACTTCACTGACTAATTTTCACATGTTGTGAATATTTGAATGTGATTTGTTTGAAGATGCTGATGAATGACACGTGCTTGTGAAGTATGTCCATTACATATATTGTGAAAGCATACTATCTGAATGTGTGGGTTTGCATTATTTATTATTATTTACTGAGTTTAGTGAAACTCACCCCCCTTCCATAAACATTTTTCAGAAAATAGAAGTACAGTCGATTTATAAGACTCTGCTTCTTTCTCTGCAGAGATTCAATCATGTTAATATAAATTTTCTGTTAATATTTGTAGTTTTCCACACGTTTTATTTAACTCCGCAGTTAGGATGTTTAATTAATATTTGGTTATGTAAAAGAAGTTATCATATGGTTATAAATAAATTGTGGAGTGTTCTTTTTGAATATTTTGAGACTACATGATAGGAATAGTTTGATCATATTATGACAAATAAATATTTACATGAGAATATATTTTTATTAAATGGATATGGGCCCGAGCTGTGAATAGTATTTAATACTAAAACTGGGTTAGAAATGTAAACTCTGATTATATTATGAATAATGTCATAATATGGGCTTACTATTCCGTTAGTCAAATGATAATAGAAATAGATTTTTATGGTTTAGGCTTACTACGGATCTCGGGGGCCTCAAACTTACCTAAGTCCTAGTGCCGGTCCGGCCCACGGTTTTGGATTGTGACAAATACTTTGTTCAATTTAGATTTTTAATTAAATCGGTGAATTCCTTGCCAAACTGTAATGTTCCACCTCGGCTTCCCATGTTCCTACGTGGCCCATGTCGCATTTTGGCACGTTTGTTGATCAATACACCATTATTATGAGTGTGTTTTGATAATATCTTTTTAATAGTTTTCAATATTCATTATTTTTATATTCGGAAATATGCATTTGGAGTAACTTTTAACAACTAAGACACTGTTTTTATAAAAAAATTGAATGTTTAACTTTTTAACGTTTTATGAAGGTACCAAATTGAATGTTTAACTTTTTAACATTTTATGAAGGTACCAAACAATTACAGCTAAACATTACGTTTTATAAAAAGTTAAATATTTATCATTTTTTTTATAATACTTGTCATATTTGGAAAAATACGTTATTCCAAAATACTTTTCACATTTATAGTTTCAATGAATAATAAATATTTTTTTTCATATTTATCCTTTGTATATAACCAATAATTACGACTTCAATTTCATGGTTTTCTTAGAGAATTTTGATTAAATTAAGGGCAATATAGTCGATTTACCCAATAATTTATTGTAATGTATATAAAGTTAATAATTTTCTTAAGAAGTGTGATTTTTGAAATGTGACAAATAATATAGAATAGAGATAGTAATTTTTAATGCTTTACGAAAAACTACTCAAATAAATAACAACTAAATACTACTGAAATACTTAACAATTATGAAAACATCTAATTTTACCAAACAAATCCTAAAAACACTCAATCAAAATTTTCTAATACTTAAAAGTTGTTATCAACAACAACTTTTTAAATAGATTTGATCAAAAAGTTAAATTATATTTTTCAAGTGTTTGATATGTTAAGGTGATGTTTTATAAAAAGTTAATTCATCTAACGTTTAAGTTTTGACATGTTATAAAAAAACTACTCAAATAGTTAATAGTTAAAGTGTAATACCCTGAAATTTTTATTTCAAAATAATTTTCATTTAAATTTAATCGTTAAATTATAAGCCAATAATATTACGCCGTGTAATATTATTGGACCGAAAATCATTTTGGTTTCGCCCTAAATTAATTGAGTAACCGTTAATCGAATAAAAATCGGATCAATTTTTTTTATTGGACCGAATTAATTAAAATTAAACCCGAGTCAGATATTTTTTATAATCACTGTGCATCACTATTCTTTTCTCCCCGACAACCTAACGTTGGACAGTTTGTTTTTATTAATAATTTTAACTTTATTATTATTTTTTTCTTTTTCTTTCTTTCTTTTCTTTTTATTTTCCTTCTCTCCTTCTTCATCGACATTCACCTCTCCCTCTCAACTCACTCTCTCTTTCTCTCTCAGTGTCTCCGGCCACTCTCTCCACTGCGCTGACCACCGCGCCACAGCCACCAGCCATGCCTCAAGCTCCAGCTCCAGCTCTCTCTCTCTCTCTCTTCCTCTTTCTCTCTCCCTGTCGCTCTCTGTCTCTGTCTCTGTCTCTCTGCGCAAAGCCACCTGCAGCGCCGCCGGACCGCCACAGCAGCTCCATGCTCAACTCCTCCTCGAGCGGCCACTGCTCCTCCTCCCTCCTCCATTGCGCCACCGTTTCCAGCAAGCTCCAGTAGCTCCTTGTCCCTCGCGTCGCGCTGTCTTGAGCCACCACCTGCTCCTCCGCGCGCGACCTTGGCAGCAAACTCAGCAGCGACATCTTCTCCTCGACCTCAGCCTACTTCTAGCAATGTCGACACCACCAGCCACCGTCTCCTCCTCCTCCGATTCAAGGATTTATCGAGACTTTGATGTTTATTGAGTATTAATTTCAGAATTTATTTAGTTAAATTTTTTATTAATTAGTTTGTTAATTTTAGAATATTTGGTTGAATGATTTTATTATTTGAGTAGTTAATTATTTTGATTAGTAGATTAATTTGTGGATTATATATTGTTTGGATGAATTTTAATATTTGAGGAATAATTGTAGTTAACTAGTTAATTTTTGATAATTTATTAGGTAGTTGAATTTTAGTATTTTGGTTAATTGTTAATATTTTGATTAGATGATTGATTAGTAATTTTTAGTATTTTAGTATGAGTTTTACTAGTTAATTGATTATTTAGTTATAGGTTGAGATTTATTAATTTTGGTATTTTGATTGATTAGTTTTATTAATTAGGTGGTTAATGGATTATTTGTTGATTTTATAATATTGGTGGACTTAATTATTTTTAGGGATGATATTGATAGTTAATTAGTTAAATTGAGTAGTTATAGTGGTTAATTATTTATAGGAGGTTGATTTATTATTTTGGTTGATTTTATTATATTTAGAAGGTATATTATTAAAATTTTGGTGAA
>CANUEX010009179.1:0-22318 GCA_948099535.1 Jatropha multifida
TATGAGTGATTATGTGAAATATACTATGATTTTAATTTTAATTGGATGATATAAATTTTTGGTGCCATGATAGAATATTTTATGAAATAAAATATTCTTTGTGAATATAATAAACTATAAGAAAACAAGTATGATTATGTGTTTAATATATATATGTATGATTTATGAATTTGAAATTATGATGAAATGTTTAATATGGAAAAATATGATTATAAAGAGGATTTATGAAAGAGAATTTTTTTTTCTGTAATAAAATAATCTGGTGTAATATTAAGACTGAATACTTTATTTATGAATACTGTCATGTATGAATTATAAAATGAATTAATTAAAATAAATATTTTATCAGCCTTAGTGTACTTGGTTGAGTCAATAATTATATAGAGGTATGGCATGCCATAGAAAATACAGTACTGTCTATATGTGACACGTAGTGTCTTATTGGGGCTAATGAACTCCAATTTTATAGAAGCTAATGAACTCCAATTTTTATAGGGGCTAACGAACCCCATTTTCTAGATATGGCCATTTAATTTCGACCAGCGGGTCATGTGATTTTATATAGGCTTTTGAGCCGTATGTTTATTATGAAATTCTCTATCTACTTTTGATTCTTCTAAGTATGCTAAAGGCCTAATTAAAAATATAATTTTTTTTATATATAAATTAATTAAATAAATAATTATACTGCCTTATGAACATATGTGATTTCATGATTAAGTATGCCTAATTTAGTGATACATGATTATTGAATTTAATTAGGCATGTTGATTGTGAATACTTATATTAAATATCTGAAATATGCTATATTATGATTATGCTGTCTGTTTTTAAATAAATACTATGAATGATAATATGATATATTATAATTGCTTATGTGTATTTCCCTACTATAAATGGAAAATAAGCATTACTAAGCTTTATGCTTAGCGTGTTGACTTGTCACGCGCATGTTGCTGATTCTGGATAAATGGTCCACAGCAAGCATCAGACTTTTTAGAGGCCCCTTATTCTATAACAGTCAGTCTTCAAACAGTCTCTCTTTTAATTCAGTCTTTAGGAAAATCTAGAGGCATGTAAATATAATTAAGGCACTAGAATACTTTTATTTTAGTCAGAATGTTATGAACTAGATATTTGGAAACAGTTTTATTTTCAGAGTCAGAATATTTTATGGCATATAATTAATATCTTAAATTCTTTCAATTAAAAAGGAACTGATTTATTATTTGTGTTGAGTTTTTATGAGATGTGTTGAGAAAATAAATTTGAAAAAAAAATGTAGTTGAGTTGTGGTTGAATTATAGAAGTGTTTTGAATGTTTTTCTGTGTTTGTAGTACTGAATATGTATATATATATATATATATATATAAGGAAAACTCTTGCAGTTTTTTTGTAGGATTCCTCCGAAAGTTTTTTTTTAAGTCATTTTGTAAAACTAAAAGAATGTGTTTTTAAATTGTCAAGTATTAAGTATACCGGTTTAACACTTCGGTGTTAAACCTAATGTGGCCCTTAAGATTCTGTATATTTGATAAGTATAAGTATGAAAATTGGATAATATTTTGAAGTTGTAAGTTAAGTTATTTTGAAGTAAAAATCTTTAGGCTTTGAAATGTTTTGATAAATGTTGAGTTTAATTATTTTAAGCTAAGTATATATGTGTATTATGAAAGTATTATTTTTGTTCAGAACATAAGTGGATTTTGTTGGATATTTACAAGTTGTAAGTTAAGAAATTTTGAAATTATAAGTATTAAGTTATGAAATGCTTTGCTAAGGAATCTTGCATACGAAATAAGATTATCTGTTAAGGAATGGATTTGTTTTGGGCTCAAGTATGCATGGTTGAAATATAGTAAGATGAGATTTATTCCGGTTATGAGTGTGCTCAACTTTAATGCCTCTCAATTATATTATGTTATGATCATATGCTAGGTTCTGGATGTCTTTCTAGATAAGCGGACACGCTTATCATCCGGTGGCGCTTTCATAGGCCAATTATTGGGTGGCGCTTTCACAGGCCACACCCAGTGGCGCTTTCATAGGCCAATTATTTTAGATATCCAGTGGCGCTTTCACAGGCCAATTCTATATCTACGTAACCGAATCTGATTATATTTCTCTCAGCATACATATGAGCCCTCAACTAAGAATAAGTTCTGTTATATTCTGTTATAAAGAAAAATGGAAACATATTTGTATTTGTAGAATTTTGCTTATATTTGTCAAACTATGAATTTATTCTTAAGAATGAACTTATTTATGATTTTTGGAATATTCTTATTTGATTCGTACACCTTCTTTTTTCTTATATTTGATTTAAGTATTTTAAGTTATATTTTAAGTTTCTTGCTTACGCAACCTCATTTATGGTATTTTTAAGTTATTTAGCACCACTAAGTGATATACTCATCGCGTCGATTTTTATCACGCACAGGTTAGGGACAATGGGTGCTACTCGAGAACCAGAGGCTTAGTATCAAAGAAGGAAAATTTATTTTGGGTAGGACATGTATAGGATATATTATGGCATGTATAAATATATTGTAAGAGATTGAATTGTATACATTGAGTTTGTAAATTAATGAGATTTGTGATTAATTAAGAAGTTTTATCTTGTTGCGAATTTTAAAGTGAACGATTGTTAGCAATTAAATCATTGAATGGATGATATCATGTTATGATAGGACCTAAGTTGATTGATGTGAATATTTAGAAGTGTTGCGTGACTTATTATGTTGATTTGAAGTTTTGGGGTTTGGAGGAATAAATATTGAAAGTGTTTATGTGTATTTTGTGTGGCAAGTTGATTTTTAAGGGAAATTCTACAAATTTTTCATAGGAATTTCCTTAAGCCTTTATTTTCAAAAAATATTACTTGTCTCCTTATGAAAACTTAGCCATTTCTAATACATAATTTAGAATTATTAAGTAGGATAAGACGGTGCTCCGGCACCGAATGTGGCTCTCGTCATCAGGTCCACTAGGATTCAGCGATGGGTGTTACATTTAGTGGTATCAGAGCATAAGTTTAGGCGATTCTAAGATTACATTTAAGGATGAGAATTTATTTGTTTGGAGTAAGTATATAAGCAATTTAAGTGATACGTGCAATATAAGTTTCATAAGTAATGTGACTTTGAAAGGTATCTTTATTGAATTTTATTGGAGATAGAATGTGGATAGATGTTTTGGATTATGATAGTTTTATGACCTACTATTGGAGAGCAATATCATAATAGGTATTCTGTGTAAAAGTTGTTATTGATGAGTTTTAATTATATCCTTTCGGATGATTTAAAAGAGTTACTCTTTGGAGGATTTTTAATAGTTAAGGATAGAGTTTTGATGTGTTATTAGGGATGTTATGATTTTTCTTATGCATAATAAGATTTGTATCTTTCTTTCCTTGGAGTAGGTATGACTTTCAAGAAATCTGTGTATGTTTGAGTTTTGATTTGCTTTGTTTTATGAAAATTTTCCCTTCTTGGATGTTTTGATGTAAGAAAATTTGGTTTTCAAGTATGCTTTTGAAAAAAAAAATTTAAAGATCAAAAGGGTTGTTGCATAAATGAAAACGGATTTACATGTATTTGATCTAATTATGAAAGTATTATGATTTATAAATTTATTATATATTAAGAAGACATTTGTATGAAATATGAGCATGTTAAGTGATGAATGAAGTCATTGGTTATGTGTACATAAAACATGAATATATATATATAAGTACCCAGTGAAGGATATATTGGGAATGGATTTCTAGAATCACCAAGTGAATATACTATATGATTTGAATTTGAGGATATCAAATTTTAAATAATTGGAGTATGATTCTAGTATAAGAATTTTGATGAGAAATACATGAATTTTTGAATATGTGATTATTATGGTTATAAGGGTAAATACTTATTTGGTGAAATGGAAAGAACGTGTAGAGTATTCGGATGAGTATAATTTATAAGGATATAAATGATGTATACCTTGGGGTGATTTTCTTTAGATATGATAAATGATTACTATTTTTGAAAAATAATAATACTTTGTGGATTAAGTATATCTTAATTTTTCATAAGTCATTTATGAGACGTGTGGTAATAAGAATGGGTATGATGTTCTCGGTGAGAAATAAATTGTTTTAACTTTTATGTGCCAAATATGGGATGTTATATAATTGTGGCTCATTGTGAATTAATATGGTAATAGTAGGAATTGAATCCCACATAAAAATTTGTCTTTTGATGTTTTAGGAACCTATTGAAGTCTAGATGTTATGTAAGCAAGGATTTTGGTATAATGATCCATGATTTTATAAAAGTAAATATCTCTTAAAGAAAATTAGGTGAATATGTTATATACAAAAAATGATGGATGACAAAGAGTTTGAAGTGTTAGTTTGTTCAATTATTGAAATGAGACTCAGGTAAATAAATTAGATAAGTAAGAGTGGATGGGGTCATGATAGTATGTTAATATTAAGAAAGGAATCGATTATGAAAGTTGGAAAAACTCCAAGGTTAAGCGTGCTCGCTTGATAAAAATCCTAAGATGGGTGACCTCATGGGAAGTTCCCATTTCACTTGGGGGACAAAACCATGCGGGTCTTGCTGATCTAGTATGGGATGGAACTGATTTGATCCAAAGCAGACAATTCCTCTGGTGCTTGGAGTCAGGGAGTTACAATTTGGTACCAGAGCCTGACCCCCTCCAGTAGATATATAGTTTGAGGACGAACCACGGGGAAGCTGGTGGGCTTGTGACATCCCGACTTGGCAAAGCGATTCTATCAGGACGGGTAGAGAGGGTTCCTAGCAAGCTTTTAGGATGGCAAACTAGCTAGGGTAGTGGAATGCGAGACACAGGAATGAATCGGATCATATATCAAAAAGGGGATAACTAATCATCAGAGGCGCCTTTTGGTGAAATGGCTAGAGAGTTGGAAGAACTCCAAGGTTAAGCGTGCTCGCTTGACAAAACCGTGCGAGTCTTGCCGATCTAGTATGGGATGGAACCAGCTTGATCCAAAGTGGACAATTCCTATGGTGGTTGGAGTTAGGGCATTACAAAAAATATATTTGGTTCTTATTTGTATTCGTTGAAGTTTTGATATCCATTAATAAAATCCATATTTCTTCCTAAAAAAAGAACATAAGGGTATTTTTGGAATGATATGTCATTCTCTTTCTTTTGACCTTTCTTTTTTCGCTTGACTAATAGAAAAATTAAAATTGGATAGAAGGACTGAAAGTTGTGACAGAATGAACATAGAGACTTTATAAAGAATTTTAAAAAAACGCAAAGACTGAGTAGTTGTATTTTATCGAAATACAACTACTTAATAGTAATTTTTCCTATTTATTTTGATTCAAGTTCTGACAAATTTTATGTTTCTAGAAGTGTTATTTTCTTTGAGAATCACATTTCTTTCCTACTCATGTTGAGCCCTCTTCTTATATTGTCGTACTTCCTACTTTTGAGAATTTACTATCTTCTTGTAATCAGTTTAAGCCTAGAGTTATGTATGCAGGATGTCTACCAACTTTGCCTCTTCTAGAGATTGAGCCGTCACTTGCGCTTGCCTTTAAGAGTTCTTCTAAGCTTGCTCCTCCTGAGCCTATTCATTGCCAATTTACTAGAGTATCTTATCCTCTTAAAAAATATGGCTTTTTTGCTACTTTGTTTGATATTTCTATTCCTTCATGCAAATAAGCTTCTAGGCATGAGTGTTGGCAAAAAACTATGCAAGACAAACTTCAAGCTCTACAAGAGAACATGAAAAATTACTCATTATCCTCAAACTACTATGCTCGTTGGATATAATAGATTTACTTGATTAAGCATCGTTCAAATGGAACTCTAGATCGATATAAAGCTCAATTGGTCGCTTTTGGTAACAAGCAAGAATATGGGGTAAACTATGAGGAGACTTTTGCTCCCGTAGCAAAAATATTACGGTGTGTACAATTATTGCATTGTAGATTCTCAAGTTTGGCCACTACACCAGATGTATGCAAAAACTATTTTCTTACATAGTGACCTTAAAGATAATATTTATATGACACCTCCACCTAGTTTATTTTTATCATCTATATTACATGTGTGTAGATTAAAATGATCTTTGAATGGCCTAAAGCAAGCTCTCTGTGCATGGTTTGAAAAGTTTCATTTTACCTTTATTTCTCTTTTGTCCAAAGCAAATATGACTCCTCTTTATTTTTTTTAACAAGACATCTACTGGTTTTGTTCTGCTTCTTTTTTATGTATATAACATAGTTATCACTCACTGATTTATCATTAATCCACGAACTTCAACGGTATCTTTCTAATTCCTTTCATTTGAAGGATCTAGTTTTAACACCTGCCGCTCGATATCTGAAGATTAGATGGCAAACACCACACTCGGTACCGGAAGCACCATTCTAGCTAATAGATTAATCTTAAAACTAATATGTGAATTAAGAGTGATTAAATATTCACAAAATTAGTAATTCCTAAATTTTAACTTCAAAAATATTTTGTGAAAATCATACAAAAAAACTACAAGAACTAAACTTAATTAAACCTGTGAACACAAAACACTTCTAATTCAAAACCACAACCATAAAACAAACTCCAATAATCAAATTCAATACAATTTCAACTTCCACACATACATAATCATTTATTTCTCATTATCACCATCATAACATCAAACCTAAGATATTCAAATATAATAGTCTCATAAATCCAAGCGATGATTAATTAATCTTAGAAGTAAATTCTATATTAAGATATTACATAAATCCATAGTTAACTCCTTATATATATGTCCAAATAAAATATACTTCAAACATACTTAAATTACATATACCTAAGTAACACATTCTCCAAATGGTATTAATTATACATGTCATAAATCTTAAATACATAAAACTAGTTTTATAACTACCAAAAAAAAACTCTTCTGCTTTGATTGCTACTCCCATGGACTTCGAGCAGCAACCACGATCTATAACCCATGGATGATAAAGATCGAAGCTCCAAGTACAAAACTCATTGGTGCTCATAAATCACATGCATTCCAAATGTTCTAATGGCAACACACATTCAAACACGTAATTTTATTTCCAAGTCTATAATCACATAACTATAGAGTAATATGTATGCATAGGCATTCATGCATAACTCATCATATTAACTCATAAATCATTGGTATTCATATCATGTCATAAAATTAATACTTATACTTTTAAGCTATTTATGTAGGTATGCTAACTATTTCAATTCTTAACTTCACATAATCATGTTATAATTAAGTTCATTAGCATAAACACGTATACATAATCTATAATGATAAATTATAAACTCATTAAGCATAAGGCATATAAACTACACAATGCAGTAGGTAAATCATAAGTATAAACCATAACTTTCAAGTACATAAATTATGAAATACTATATTATTTGAACCATATTTCTTTTAATTATTTTACTTATGGGGCTCGCATGCACTTAGGAGACAATGGAGCAGATAAGATTTCAGAAATCAGATTCAAAGGGCCATAGAGCCAACAGAAATAGATAAAGTGCATCAACTTATACAAAAGGCGCCCATATGCCTAGTATATGATTATAGCCAATATCAAAATAGCATTAAATGCTGAGCATGCTCATATAATAGAACAAATCAAAACATACATCAAATTCACACCAAATATATTAGAGCCCAAATCTTATCTTTCTTTCTTAAATTCTTAGGTTTAGAACTTTACCTTCATTTAGCATACTCAAAAATCATTACATGTTCTTACTTTAGAATCTAAATAAACTCTGAAAATTCATACTTGACATAATATGCTTGTCATAGGAGATTCTTGTCATAACGTCACTTTTACCATTTATAATATATATTCATCAAAAGATTCATTAAAAACACCCTTTATATATATATAAGAACATCTATATTCTAAGCATGCACACTTCAAGCTAATTTCTTAATTATTCTCATAATTCAAGTCATAAAAACTAAGTACCACTCATACATGATTTTATGATGGAAGCATTATTTTCTCATTCAAAATATACATAAAAGTAAGAGGACTAAATCATACATGGTTCATACTTACATTGGCTCTTTTCTTCAAAATTCCTATGACTTAAATTTCGCCTTTTTCAAGATATAGCAAGAGTATTTATACTCGAGTTTACACACATGTTAATTATCGTGATAATTAATCAAAGTACCACAATTCATGATTAACTAATTACCTAAATTCTCCAAATAAATTCATAATTTATTTTCTATCCACCAAAATAATGTAGCCATGCTCCAAAAATACTAAATAAAATATAAATAGTAATGTTTTTGGACTAAAATGATATCAATTCACAGATAGGCAGTCCTATTCACAGTTTACCGATAAACTACTATTTTAAACACTAAAAGATACCGCTTTAGATTAATTCTCTTACTCATTTCTTCGGATTAGAGGTTCATTATGATTCTACTAGTGTATTTTTACATCAACATAGATACACTAAAGATTAATTACTTCGTTAGGGCTTCAGGATTCATCTCCAGTTGATGCCCCACTAGAATTGAACATTAAATATCATCATGAGGAGGGAGATTTTCTTTCTAATCCAACTTTATTTAGACAATTCATTAGCATCCTAAAACATCTTACTATTATGAGGCCTGATATCTACTTTGCAGTTCAACAAGTCAGTCAATTCATGCAGCTCCATGTCATCTACATTTGGTGGTTGCTCATCGCATCATTCGATATCTATTATGCTCTTCTAGTCATGGTCTATTATTTCCTATAGATTCTCCTAGCCTTTTTGCTTATAGTGATTTTGATTGGCATAATATTTCCAAATTTTCCATCGATTCTGACACCACTAATTCTACATATCAGGAAATATCAACTACTTAAAGAGATTGTTAGGCTTTGCGGGCTACTTGAAGGAGTTAGATTTCCTCAGTCTCAACCTACTGTTGCCGATACAAGTGATTGCCTAGGATCAATTTGAGGGTGAATGTTAGTGCGATGACTAGCCCATATTTTTAAATAGAAGAGGACTTGAACTCGAGACTTCTCACTTCGCACATAGGTAAGAAAACCAACCAAACCACCACCTAATTGTCTAAAAGATATAAATTTTTAAGTATTTTAGTTATAATTTTTAACATAATTGTAATATTTTAAAATATTATTCTAACTATTAAATTTGCCAAATATTTTTAATTAGTACAAATGATAAATATTGATTTTCAACAGTTCACCAAACTCATTATTGTATAAATAAGAGTCACCCATAATAAATATTTTTTTGTCCTTTTTTTAGGGAATAAGGCTCAATTTGTATCTGAAATATCCCGTAATTTTATTTTTAAAATTTTAAAATTTTATTTAAATAAAAAATCTAGATTTTTGACTGCATGGGTTGTAAACACCAAATAATTTTTTAATTCGAGTTCAACGTTGCAAGTTGGGCTCAAGCCCAAAGCATATTATCGAAACTCATAGTCGAGAATATTCTAAACTTATTAAGAATTTATAATGTATGTTAATATTAAATCAATTACTAATATATATATATATATATATATCTGTGTGTGTGTGTGACTACAATTTAAATTAATATCCTATGAATTTATTTAACACAATTAAATGCAAATACATGTTCATCGTTAGCCAAATCGATGACTAAATGAAAACCTTAAGAACTAATTGGAAACTCATAAAAACAAGAGAAAACCAATTAAAATCAAATAAACCCACTGTTTGAATCAAATCGGACTCAATTCAGACCAAAATCACTCTAGAAAACCCTAGAAGATTTCAAAATCACTGTTTGGCCTTAATTTTCTCCCCTTCTCTCTCTCATTTTCCAGTGGCAATGCCCCTTTCCCTCTCTCTCTCTCTCTAATTTTTTACGGCCACTCTAGCTTACCAACGCAAACCCACCACTACCTCCTCGCCATAGCTTCTCTAGCCTCGCCTTTCTCTGTTCTTTCATTTTTGGTGAATGCAATAATCACAAAAGAGTTGTAATTCCATTTGATAGGGAAATCGCTCTCCTCTTTACACACATTCAAACGTGTGTCAGTAAATTCTTAATAACTCAGTCAAATCAGCTCCTCATAATAGTGGAATGTGGCGTAATGAGAGCAGTAACTTATGAAAAATTTTGAAATTGCTCAACAGTCCCCTGAGTGTAGGCTATTCTAGGTTATAGTAGAACCTAGAATGATTGCCTTTATAGAAGTAAAGAGAGATGTTTTGATACCTTTGACAAATATTATCATATTCTCGTAATGAACCGTATTGCCATGACCCCTAGATGGGTCTGTAATTAGATTGGAGATATAATGCCATATTTAGAATTTTCTAAAAATTTCAAGATTTACTAAGATGTAAGTGTATTATGTGGTAAGTGTGTTAGTCATGATATGATAGAATGGAGAATCCTAGAACATGTAGGATGTTTAATAGACAAGATTAAGTGTATGGGCGTATATAACAAGATGAATGTGGAAAATGATGAATAACCTTAAACCATGGATGGGGAATGAATTAATCAGCATAGGGAAAGTAAATTTTGATTAGATAACCGTGGTTCCTTTTGGTTGACTACAACAGATTAGAGAAACTGCATGGGTTTCGCTTAAAAGGTAACTTGTCTTGATGTTGCAAATAAGTTCTCTTCTTTGGGTAACAATTACATTATAATTTAAGTTAGAAAAGATTGTGAATGGACAGTCTACTTCAGTTATTTGCCAACTTTTTATGCTAGTTGATTTTATGAATCGAATAATTTAAGGTGAACAAAATGATTTTAGTTTGGAAGTTGATTTAATACAATTGTGATAGTAGTTAGCTTTAATCCAAGGTGCTATTTACATGCAAATTTGAGGAAAATCTTTAATTTAAATTGTTAACTATGAGCACAACTAAAAATTTACAAGTATGTTTAGTTATTTCTATTTTCTTTAAGAAATTAGACTAATTTCGATGTGGCAACAACTAATCTAATCATTTGTTCAAAATCAATGCATTGATCTGGTTTATATGAGAAGATAAATTAAAATTTTGATAGTAAATGAATTAACTGGTGTACGTAGTATGAGAATTAATTAAGAATATTGATTTTCTCGGGTTGGCAGTAGCCATTTTAATTGATTGTTGAATTATAGCTTATGGTATGAATACACAATATTGTGAGTTAAGTTTTAATTGGGAAAGGAATGACTGGGCAAGAAACATATTGAATCTAGTAAGAAAATTCTTACTCCTTTAGCTTAATAGCATCTAGTTAGAAAAATTTTATGAGTTATATCAATTAAACCTATATATTAAGCGTATAGATGTAATATGTGCAAATGACAAGTATTACTGATAATAATAACCAAGGATGAGAATTGATAAAGAATCATGGGATATAGTTGAGATAACAATGAATGTGAATAAATGTGATTTCTTGATGTAAAGCAATTAGAACAAGGAATTCTTATTACTTAGTGTATTTATTTTAAGAGTTACTTATTTATTGGACAATAAAGGAATGTTATATGTGTTCTTAATAGAATATATGAGTATTCGAAGTATTTTATTTGTTAATAAGCTAGTTGTGCTTTAAATTACTATTCACTTGGAATTTTAGGAAATTCTTATTAATCTTGTTGTATGAGAAGTGCAGTAGCTGTATGAAATTTTCATGGATTTTATTTGAAGTGAGTTAAGAAATGAAATCATAAATCAATGTCTTATATAAAAAAAAAAAGGGAAGTGATACTTCTATTACTAGCTTTGGTTTGAAATTTGAGGTTTGTTAGTGCGAGGTAATAGTCAGGTTAGAGAGTAATCTTAGTATTGTTTAATGATGGAATGCAATTATGAAGTAAGCTGGTAGTGTATAGACATATAGCAGGATATAAAAACTTAAGTATATTAATGAGGAGTTGAGCAAATATTGCCGCCTCAAGCTATATAGTATTTAATCGAATGGTATTATGAATTGAATTGATATATGTATATATGGAAATACTATTAGAAATCTTGATAGTTTGCTTCTAAGCACTTGGTATAGACTGAAGCAATATAATCAAGTTATAAAATTTTAGATTCAGAAAATGCTTAAATATTAAGTTCTCTTAGTATAGGGTAAGAGAATACTTTCAAAGATTAAGTCAGATCTCATCCACATCGTCCAAATCATTAGAAATATTTGTCTCAAATGACATTCCTGTTTCACCATAAGACTAGTGTTTTCGATAGTACGTGTCCATTAAATGTTTTGGGAGAGGAAAAATATGAACGAGATTTTAGAGAACTGTTGGGATGAAAGATCTGAATTAAAGGAAGAGTCTTGTGAACTAAATCGATCAAAGGAAGCTGTCTTAGAAGAGTTGCTTCAAAGTATAATTGACCTTTCAAGGTCATTAGAGGAATCATTGAAAAGAAATATGATGGTTGGTGGTAGAATACAATCAAAACCCCACGCCTCCTCTCTTCACTCAGTTCATATTATTTACTCTTGCACTGTGTTTTCGTATCTGAAGTATCTCTTATTATAATGTTAACATCAATTATGTCTCCGTTCCTATTCTTCCTTATTAAATTTAATTTAAGGATGAATTGTCTTAAGGAGGAGACTGAAATATTCCGCAATTTTATTTTTGAAAATTTTAAATTTTATTTAAATCAAAAATTTAGATTTTCGATTGCATGGGTTGTAAATACTAAATAATTTTAATTTGAATTCAACGTTGCAAGTTGGATTCAACCCAAAGCATATTCTCGAAACTCATAGTCAAAAATATTCTAAACTTATTAAGAATTTATAATGTATGTTAAATATTAAATCAATTACTAATATATATCTATCTATATATATATATGTGTGTGACTACTATTTAAATTAATATCCTGTGAATTTATTTAACACAATTAAATGATAATACATTTTCATCTTTAGCCAAATCGACGACTGAATGAAAACCCTAGATGTCAAAATCACTATTTGGCCTTAATTTTCTCCCCTTCTCTCTCTCATTTTCCAGTGGTAATGCCCCTTTCCCTCTCTCTCTCTGATTTTTTATGGCCACTCTAGCTTACCAATGCAAACCCAGCCACTGCCTCCTCCTCGTCGCCTCCTCGCCATAGCTTCTCTAGCCTCGCCTTTCTCTGTTCTTTCATTTTTGGTGAACGCAATAATCACAAAAGAGTTGTGATTCCATTTGATCGGGAAATCGCGTCTCCTCTTCGACCTGCCGGTGACCCGAGGCTTCGAAGCGAGTCTCGATCGACTCATCTCCTCCACACGAACATTTCTCCTCCACTGATTCATGGTCTCTTGGAGTTTTGAGAGCAACCGCGAGTGATGAGGGCATTAGCAGTTGTCTAAGCTCTTTTGGACTAAAAGGGCCACAAGCTCAACAATCAGACACTGAAATTGAACTCCCCGTGGGATTCCGAGCAAGGGGTGATAAAAATTTCTTAAATCCAGTGAAGCTAGATTTTCTGACCACCGTGTACGGCGGCAGCGCCGACGATGCTCCAACAGGGGGCGAGAGGTAGAATCTTTGTGGCTTCGTGTGGAGTATGACTCTCTAGGCAGTTTCTTAATTGGTAAACCCTATGTTCCGATTATGCTCTTCTTGTTAAGTTCAATTATGGTTATTAATTTAAATTTAATTTAAATTTGGTTTAGCTAAGGAGAACTATTGAATAACACCCCATTTTAGCTAAACTAGTTGATGTGAATTATTGAAAGTTAAGTAAATAAGAAACTTATTAAGTAGGAGAAAATATACAATCATTAACTGTGATTGCTTACCTAATATGCTTATTCGACTTTAATTCAAATTTTTGCTGTGTTTTCCAATTAATTCTTTTGTTAAATTAATTTAACTAGTTACCTTAAAAAAATGAACTATATAGCTTGTAGTCCTTTGAAAGGAATTGATGAGTATATGGTGAATATAAAACTGTGATTGATAAAATTATGCATGACTTATTATAAGTTCTAGCCGATGTTTGTGGATACTTCAACATTGTATAATTCGTGTATTTTAAAATATGAAATGAATTGTGCGATTGTAAACTATGATGGTAATGAATTTACTTTTTTTTTAGATTGGATGTTTTCGTGGTTCAGATGGAGGATGGGATTATGACTTAGAATTGGTTTGCCTGATGGATGGGCTGTGTTGGTTGTTGATACAAATACATGTGTTTTATTGCTTGAATGTGAAAATTGAAAATATTGGATTGGTCTGGATATAGAGGAAATGCTACTGGATTTTTATGCAACATAGCTATCAAAAATTCAAAATTTATTTAAGTAAGTAGGATTTAAGAATTAAGCTTTTCTTTTCAATTTAGAATTCTTATTTAAAAATTTCCCTTCTAGATGCTTATAAAGTTCCAGAATGATGAGACAAAAGCTAAAAGGAAGTAGCAGTGAAGATAGTCTTTTTAAGGACTATGAAGAACTATGAGTAGAGTTAGATAATATGTATCGCTCAAGCATTTGCATTCATACATACATGAATAATATGATACTTTTGAGAGACACGCATACATATAGAAATTCCAAATATGTGTGTGTGTGTCATGAACTGCATCAAACGCACATTTAGATATTAAAACATAAAAGATGTTAGTTATTTTACAAATGTGTATATGAAATGAAATGTTGTGATTGAATATGATTTGATTGTGATGTGCCGTGGAATTAGAATGATGTGGGTCACCCTAGGGTGATAGTACGGACATGGTGAGAATGTCGACAGTATGCTGTAAGCAAGTCGAGTGGCGCCCCCCTATGCACTCTATAATTTGATGTGCATCGATGATAAAAGAAAAAGGAAAAGGAAAAAGAAAGAAAAGTAACAAAAGAAAAAGGAAAAGAAAGAGTAATAAGTGGACAGGTTCCATTTTGCCCCAACATGGGTGGGCTCCCTCAGTGCACTTGACACAAGGATCATAGATTATTTTTCTGGAAATTGTTTTAAAGCATGCTTTGAGGGTGAGTATGATCTTTGTTTATAACGGGTGATTCCATAGACTAATGTCCACTCTTTGATTATTTGAATTATTATGATTTATCTAATAAGTGTACATTCATGCCTGCTTATTCATTCATAACTAGCCGGAGGGCTACTGATTGTATAACATTATTATCATATGTATGACTGCGTGGGATGAGAGGGTTATCTAACCCTATTCATTGAGTTTGGCGCTCACCCTTGCCTCTCTATTTTTTTTTAGGTATTGGAAGGAGAGAAGAAACTTATGGATCCAATTAAATTATAATACAGACAAAGTAAAACAACAATAAATGTATTAAGTATGTCAATTTAATTGACTTTAATTTTATTTATAGAGTTCCACAATTGTATTCCAAGATGGGTGAAATTGTGTAATAGAGATTTATATTTTAATGACATAATTCGTGCTCTTTGTAAGTTATCAAATTGAGTTTGACTATGAAAGTAGTGTTATTGGGCCGATACCACAATTATAAGCAGAGTACGGGTTTAACCGAGTTAAACTTATTATGGGCTTCGGTGATCTTAAGCGTACCTAGGCTCTAGTGTCAGTTCGGCCCAAGTAATGGATTGTGACATTATCCTTCACTTAGACACAATTTGCTTAAAAATTAATTTTTTGTATAATTTGCCCACTTAAATTTGCACTAAAAAATTAAAATAGTTAGCTTTTTAAGAAACTTTTTTTGTAGTTCTAATTAATAAAGATTATTGAAAAATAAGAAAATTAGAAAATAAGAAATTATTTAAAAATATTAATAATAATTATAAAAATTTACAGTATTTGGTTTAAAAATAATTTAGCAAATATTTGATTTAAAAAATTATATAATTAGAAAAAATTTTTGATTATATTGAAATATTTGGTTAGAAAAATATTTATTTTTTTATTTGATTATTTTTTAATTACATTTGATTTAGACAAAATATTTAATTACTTCTTAATCATATTTGATTTATATAAAATAATTGAACTTTTTGAGATAAAAATTTAGTATTTTGCTCTTTTAGTGCATGTTCAAAGGGCAAATTGTATGAAAAAATTAATTTTTAAGCAAATTGTGTATTGTGTCGTACTTCATAGGGGTAAATTGAATATTATTTGTCTTTTCAAATATTAAGCTTGTAATGAATGTACAAATTATTATGCATCATGAGAATATTATCTCAAAGTGAAAAATGCACTTATTGTCAAATTTTTTTCAATAAATTATATGATATACTTTATTTTTATTACCAAAATTTAAATCATGTAGTACATATTACTACATTTTAATTATATATATTTCATTTGAAATTTTATCTTTAATTAAATTTTAGGTAATTTTAACTAAACTGTGCCTCAAAGTATTTTATTTTAATTTAAATGTTCTTACATGAAAAATATGGCTTGCACTTATACTAATGGAAAGCAAGATGAATTAGATGTTTTTAATTATTTTGTAATATTTTGGGATATTGGAGAAAATTAATCTTTTAATTAATTATTTCAATTGTAATGCAAGAATTATAATGTTTAATTGAATTTTAAACAAGACACCAAAATCTGTAGAATAGTATGGAGTTTGCGAAACTCCAATTTTGATAATTAACGAGGGTAAAACGCTTGTATAAACATAATCTTACTTTTCCTTTTTATAAGTTTTTTATATCTATATTCGATTGTTTTATTATTTAATTCATTTTTTTGAATATTGATCGAAAAATTATTTTTTTTAATATTACAGATATATATATTACCTGACGCTCTGTAAGAAAATAAATTTTACGACAATTAATTAATAATATTTTTTATCATTAGGCTGGAATTGTTTTTTCTTTTTTTTCTTTTCTCTTTCCTTTGCAAGTAACCGTTCTCTAATCCTAATTTTTGCACTTTTAAACCTGAACGACCTGAATTAACCCTCTAACATCCAACGGCTACCACGAGTTCACATCATTGTAACTGCAATGTCCTCGGAGCACTAGAGAACTGTCACACATATAATCGGATGCTCGAAAGCAAATAAAAGGCATCCAGGGCGCCGCCTGAGAACCAGCGAGCCTTTATTTCCTTTCTTATCTGCTCCCAAATCATAATAGGGCCGGACCATAACAAACCCTAAATCCATTGCAAAGGTAATATTCGTACAACTCCCTCTCTTTCCATCCATTTGAGCTCAAATAATTTCTTGTTAGATTTCGTTTTTACTCTGTTTAGGGTTTTAGTAATGTTTTCTTTTACGTGTAGTTCTATTTTAAAATCTTCTTCCTAATGACAATTGTAAATAAGATTGTGCGATCTGTTTGTTTTTGCTTGTTTATTTGTTTTTGTTTTTGTTTTTGTTTATTTATTTATTTTTGTTTTTGTTTTGGTGGATATATTTCAGCTTGGTCGGGGGTATTAAATTCGATGAGTTATAATGAGCATTGTTATAATTGTTGTAGATGGTAACGTTGGGGTTTTTGTTTTTCTGGGTCAAGGTGCTGTGCATGACATTTGGATACGAAGTAGGGTCTTACAGTAGAATGTGGTTGCTTGAAAATGCTAACTTTACTCAAAGATTTTGTTACTGTATATGGGTACTATCACTTCCACAGAAAATGACACCTGGAAGCGCATTAATGAACTGTTGTGAACAGAAAGGTTTCGATTTTGGACTTCTGTACTTGTCAATATGTTCTTTCTGCTTCTTTTGTGAATAAGAAATTCATCTGTTGGTGATAACTTAGTTTTGCTGTTTTTTCTTACTCTTTTTTGTATATGTGTGTGTATATATATACAATAATGCTGCAAGGTCAGGAATGCTTGAGCAATAAGCGGTCCATATCCTTCAGTATTCATTTTGGTATTGAGATTGATTCTTTTTAGTGTGGTCTGACTATTGTTGTTTTGAAGTGTTTTTTACTGTGTAATTCTCTGTTTTAGTTATAATTAGCCAATTTGATGCAAATTTTTGTTTTTAAAATATCCTTTTCCATCTTTTATGCAGATGAATAGGGAGAGACTTATGAAAATGGCTGGTGCAGTTCGCACTGGAGGAAAAGGCAGCATGAGAAGGTGGATAGTCTATTCCAACTTCAAGCTATTTTAGTTGTCCTTGAGATTTGTCTAGTATAAAATTTTACTGAGTAGCTTAAGGAAGGAAAAATATAGTAGCTGGAAGAATTTTACATTTGTTTCTACTATAACTATGTAGCTGAATACCTAATGAACGGACTCAAACACCGATTATCTGTTTGTTGCTCTTGTTTGGCGTTTTGGTATATGTTTTGCATTTTTTATTAAATTTCAGAATCAATTTCTGTCAGCTCTTGAACTTGCATTGAGTTTCTAGTTATAATTTCTTCTAAATTCTTTTAAATTTTTTTCTATAATCACAGGAAGAAGAAGGCTGTCCACAAGACTACAACTACAGATGATAAAAGGCTGCAGAGCACCCTGAAAAGAATCGGAGTGAATGCTATTCCTGCAATTGAGGAAGTTAACATATTTAAGGATGACATAGTTATCCAGTTTTTGAACCCCAAAGGTGACGCGTACATATGTACTTTTATGAATGTTATTCACATTTTTCATCGAGCTATTTAAACTGATAATACTTTCAAATTTTTATTTCAGTTCAAGCGTCAATTGCTGCCAATACATGGGTTGTTAGCGGTGCTCCACAAACTAAGAGTATGGCTCTAATACTTGCATTGCCAATTTCTTTTCTTACTTGAATTTACTATGATGTTTTTTTTAAATGTTTGCACCTGTCCTGTGTTTAGTGTACATTGCTTGATATCCAACTTTAGATTTTCTTTTATTTTTGTTAAATTTTTTCTTTTATTTTTCTGCAGAATTGCAGGATATTCTTCCTCAAGTTCTTGGCCATTTGGGTATGCACATTCTAATTTTTTTCCACATTGTATTACGTTGAATTTGGCAATATATAGTTAATTGCTTCTAACTCTTTGTTTTGACTTGTTGATTTGTAGGTCCTGATAATTTGGACAATCTGAAGAAGCTAGCTGAGCAGATACAGAAGCAGGCACCTAATGCAGGTTCTGCTGCAACTGCACCACAAGAGGATGATGAAGATGAGGTCCCAGAGCTTGTTGCTGGGGAGACTTTTGAAGCTGCTGCAGAGGAGGGTAATGCTGCTTCTAAGGAAGATATAAAGTGATTTTGTGCAATTTTATATACTTCCTATGTTCTTTTTAAGTTGTTTTTCCAATTATAGGTTCATGCTTTATCTGATGTTCAGCGACAGAATGGTTGTTTGATGTTCTGATCGAATTTATACTTCAGAAATCTGATATGTTGTCCTCATTATTTCACTTTAACTAGTGCTACTGGTCACAAACTACCATTTATTAGCACCATGATGGCTGTGCCCCTGAACTATACTGTTCCTCCTGTCTTACTATGTCCAGCATATAACATTGTTGGATTTTGCTCTCAGCTCTGTTCCAAACGAAAAATAAGACAAACATTTTGATGACAAACATGTTTTGTTTATTTTTTGAAGTGAAAACGAAAAATAATAAATTTAATCAAAAAAACAAACGGTACCTTTATTTTTTGAATTTTAGACTTTTTATTTTGAAGTGAGCTAAATCAATAAAATTTTGATTTACCCTAATTATGGTCATACCTAATTTTTTAAAATGTGCGTTGCTTATATAATTAGTTATTTATTTATTTTTATTAATTTTTTATTTATATTAATTTTTTATTTATAATATATTTAAAATACAATAACATTTTAAATGAATAAAATAATTTAGATTAGATTTAAAATTAAAATTTAAAGTAAAAGAAAATCTAAGTATTATTTACTCTTTTTATAATTTTTAAAATTTTTTTAAATAAGACATAAAATATAATTATTTATTTATGTTTCTATTAATTAAATTGATTAATGATATATATAGATATAATTTATATTTATTAATTTAATGTATCAGAGCTGCAGAACAGTTTTATCTAATATCTAATATTTTGAATAATTTATGCGTTAGTTTTTATTTTAGTTTTTATTTTATACAAATAATAATATCTAATATTTTGAATAATTTTTCTTTGGCATTAGATCATTCTAGTTTAAGATAATATATTTGATTCAAGACAATAAATTCCTATAAGAAATATAAATAAAAATAATTCTATAAATTTGCAAATAGAGAGAGTTAAAATATAAAATCAATACACAATTAAGAATACATATAACATTAAATGTAAATATTATAGTATCAATTCATACAATAAAATTATACTTACTGTAAGAAAAAGACATGATTACAAGCTCAATAATTTCAAATTAACAAAAACTATGTAATAATTTTTTATATTCAAAAGCAACATATTCTCAATAGTTAAAAGTAATTAAAACTATTTATATATATATATATATATATATATATATATATATATATATATATATATTTTATGATAGGATAAATTTTTAATTATGATAGAATTATATTATAATATTAATATAATAAAAATAATAAATGGATATCATTATTAGAATGAGACTAAATATGATATTGAAAGATTTTATGATCCCTGCATAAAAAAATTAATATTATAATATTATCACAATGCATTACTTTTTCATAGAATAAAATTGACAATTTTGAATTATATACGATAGACTTTATATATATATATTATAATATCTTAAAATTTTTATTTCAAAATATTTTCATTTAAATTTAAATTGTAAATTATCAGCCAATAATATTACGTCACGTAATATTATCGGGACCGAAAATTCATTTTGGTTCGCTCAAAAATTTATTGAGTAACCATTAAACGAATAAAAATCGGACCAATATTTTTTTTATTGGATCGAATTAATTTAAATTAGACCCGGATCGGATATTTTTAAAAAATACTGTGCGTTACTATTTTTTTCTCCTCGACAATCTATTTGGACGGTTTGTTTTTATTTAATAATTTAAACTTTATTATTTTGTTTTTTTTCTTTTTCTTTTTCTTTCTTTCTTTTCTTTCTTTTTATTCTCTTCTTCCTCCTTCCATCGATCGAACACCCTCAACCTCCAGCCCCTCGCTTCCTCTCTCACTCATTCCAGCCACTGCCTCCATCTCCTCCTCTCCCTGTGCCGACCACCGCGCCGCAAGCTTCACCGGCCACAGCCAGCCCTCCCTCTCTCTTCCTTCTCCTCTCTCCCTGCCGCTCTCTCTCTCTCTCTCTCACTGTCTCTCCCTCTCTACGATTGCCATCGCGCGACCCAGCTCCAAGCTCGACGTCCACAGTAGATCGGTGACTCCTCGTTTGCGTCGCACCGCCACGAGCTCCAGCCACAGCTCCTTCACACGGCAGCAGCGAGCTCCAGCAGCTCCTCCTCGCGCGGCTGCGACCTAGCTCCGCCTCTGCTTCCCTCTCTGCGACTTCAGCCACTGCAGCAAGAGCTGCAGCGCCGCCGGACCACCACAGACCGCCATCTCCTTCTTCTCGTCGCGCCATCACTTCCAGCAGCTCCTCCTCCACGCCGGTCACTGCAAGACAAGCTGCAATTGTGATTTTTGGGAATTTGATAATTATTGGGTATTGATTTTACTTTTTTTAGAATTTATTTGGTTAAATTTTTGATTAATTAGTTTGTTAATTTTAGAATAATTGGTTGAATGATTTTATTATTTGATGTGTTAATTATTTTGATTGGTAGATTAATTGTGGATTATATTGTTTGGGTGAAATTTTAATATTTTTGGTTAATTGTTAGAATTTTGATTATTTGATATTGATTAGGTAATTGATTAGTAATTTTTAGTATTTTTGTTTGAATTTTAGTATTTTGAATGGGTAATTAGTTAAATAGAGTAATTGTGAAAATTGATTTATTTAGTTGATTTTGTGGTATATTGATAGAATTATGATAGTTAATTAATTATTTAGTTATAGGTTAAGGTTGATTAATTTTAATTGGAATTATGTTAATTAAGGAGGTTAAATTGATTTTAGGATATTAATTATTAATTTTGATATTTTGATTGATTAATTTTATTAATTAGGAGGTTGATGAATTATTTATTGATTTTGATATTTGTGGTTGATTACGTAGTGTGATTGATTTATTAATTATGGAAATAAATAAAATATATTGGTTGGGAATTTAGTTAGTTACAAAGTAATT
Source organism: Jatropha multifida (assembly GCA_948099535.1). Taxonomy (NCBI): domain Eukaryota; kingdom Viridiplantae; phylum Streptophyta; class Magnoliopsida; order Malpighiales; family Euphorbiaceae; genus Jatropha; species Jatropha multifida. The sequence goes on from CANUEX010009179.1 coordinate 22,173, forward strand.
ATAGAATTTTAATTGGTTATTGTTAATATTTCATAATTATAAAAATTAGTTTATTACGGATTAATAGATATTATTGAAGGATTTTAAATAAATAGAGTATATTAAGAATTGAAGGAGTTATTCGGTTGATTAAATGAATCGTTGTA
>CANUEX010009181.1:0-23240 GCA_948099535.1 Jatropha multifida
TAATAGAATACTGAATAAAGAGAAATGAGAAAGCCTAAACATTTCTCTTTGTTTGAGCTTTCATATATATACATAGATTGGAATACTAATTGAGTTTTTAATTATTAGTTAATTCACTAATAAAATTATTATTAAAAAATAGGTAAAGCTTTATTAATAGAATTATATTGAATTGCTTTCATTGAACAGTCGAACTTAAGACCTAACTATGCCGAATGCTCTAACCAACTGAGCTATGAAAGCTGTCTACTAACAAATTTCCCATATAGAAAACTTATCTTAATCAATTAAGATTGTATTATATTATCTTACTTTTGTTGAAAGGCAAACTCAAGACCACCGACTGGCATGCTCCAATCAACTGAGCTATACAAATTTTTAAAAAGATTTAATAGTTGGTTACTTTCCACTAGCTTCATCTCTCAACCTATTAGGTTGGCTTTTTAAATAATGCTTTTCGCAAAATCCATATAAGTTCACCAAATTCAGTAAGATTTCAATTTCAAAAGGATCGAAAATGTTATCAAATAAATAAGATAAAGAAGCCAACATTTGTTCATTTAAATCACATTTGTTCAAATCATTTATTCATGTAACTCGTTACTTTATTTGGTTATATATTTGTATTTTTAATTTTCTGCAATATCTCAGTTGGATGCATTGTATATTAGAAGAAAAAAAATTGGATACATTTAAATATATAGCTTGACAAATGTACAGGAAATTTTATTATATAGGTTAAAAATATATAAAACATGAAAACTTGATTAAATGGTAAGAATTTAAAATTTTTTATTTTTATTGTTTACTGTTATAATTTTAAAGTTAGTTTACTGAATTGATATGAGCCTAGGTCTTATTATTATGTCTTTTGGTTAAATTATTACGTGTAATTTGAGGTTTGGCCTATTATTATTATCGGTCTTTTTTATATGCTCGTATATATTCATTCTTTATACTCATTTAATTTTTTATTTATATAATATTAAAATATAATTATTATTTAAATTAAATTATATGCACTTTGTCTATATAGTAAATATTTTTTTTTATTCTGTGTCAACATATTGATTTATATTATTTTTATTATACGTTACTTGCTTTCATTTTCTTTTTTAAGAAAAAACCAAATTGATTTATAAAAATTATTATATAGCTTCTATTATACATTTTATAATTAATTTATATATTTTGGTAATAACTTTTATTATAATCTTTTGTAGTAAATGAATATACGTTAACAATAAAATAAAAAAGCTATCTAATAAATCAAATTAAATATTTATAAATAATGATAATTTTTTTTTTATTTTTTTAGCAAATCAAAATCACAAAAGTATTTTAAAAAAATTATTAATAAAATTATATTCTTTAATAGAAATATGATATAAATTATATAAGATATCAATAAAACTAATTAAATTCGAGATGTTTAAAATTAGTAATTTTTATCTTATTTTTTGGCTAATCAAATTAGAGTGTAATTTTTAATTAAAGAAATTTAACCATACCCTTTTTAAATCAAATTTGAATTATCTAGATATATGTATTTAAAATAAATTCAAAAAAAATCTGAAAATTTTCAAATATCCCTTTTACATATATTATTTAAAATAATAATATTGAAGCTAAATTATAAATTATATATTACAATAATAATAAATTGTTAAAAATTATTAAATTTACCTATTAAAAAGTTAAAAAAAACATCCAACCAAATTAAAAATACTATATATATTTTTAGATTAAAATTTTTTAATTGGTTAAAACTAAAATTATTTTAAAATATCTTAAATTTTGCATGAACAATATTGACAATCTCATTATTCCTTCCTTCATTACCATTTTTATATATAATATAAATAGACAAATTAGTGGATTTTCTACTTTTCAAAAATATTTTAGAAAAAATTACTATTACATCCCTATATAATGGTCAAATATATTAATCGAGATCTGCTTTTTCTAAAATACATGAATATGTCTTTAACTTTTGTTCTCATCTAACCATTTAGTCTATCTGTCAATTTTAAGAGATTTTGTTGTTAATTTATACTAAAAAGACTGAAAAAAAACCTTCATCTCATTTTAAGCATTGTAACTACCATTTTTGTAACAATGGAGAGAGAAAAATAAACTCCTTTTCACTTCTAAAAAAAAAGAAAGAAAAAAGATAATCCACCATAGTTCATCACTCATGTCTGCCACTCTTTTCCTCTAATTTTAATTTTAAGAGTCTCATTGCTTCCTCGTTCCAAAAAACAATAAAAATTTCCTTTCTTTCCATTTGGAACTTCACATCGCCGTATCCTACTCTTTGTTAATAATGCCAAACAAGGGAAGAAATGGGTTAATAAAGTTGAATTTAGATTATGAAAACAAGCTAGAGTGGGTGATATAAATGGCATAAGCTTATTGAATAATGATAGCGAGATGCATAATTAAAGAATCTATAAATAGTGAAGAAATAACAAGCAGATCTACAATATAGTTCAACCCAAAGTATAATTTCACGTATTATTCCAGTGACAATTACTTCAAATTGAAAAAAATAATGCTAAACAGAAAAGATAAAAATTTCTTACTTGGATAAAGGAAGACAAGTTTTTGTATTAGAAATGACGAAGGTCTCTCATTCAAGGGATAACATATTAGGATAAAGGGTTTACCTTGACCTAGAGAACTAGAAAGATGTGATAGGATAAAGGATTCATTTTAGTAATATCCGTTTTTCGCAATATCGATTGTGTAACTAGAAGGGACAATGGAAGAAGCCTTTCAAGGACCCTGCTTCGTAGACTGGGAGCACTTTCTATTTATTATTTGAGAGAAGACAGATTGGATTCACGTATATAAACTACTTAAAAAGTTTTTTCCCTTTTTCTTAGCTACTTCTCAGAAGCAGTCCATCTTAGACGTAGAGTACCAGCATTAAGGTCTGAGCCAAATTGAGCAAGGGCAGCCACTTCCCATGCTTTGTCATTGCTAGAGAGGATCTCAATCAATAAAGGAAGACTACATGGACTATCTTAATTGCCCAATGGTTCTCGCTTGCTGAATAACTCAATCACTTGTCGTGTTGCAACCTAGGGATGACCAGACAACTCTTTCGCTCTATGGGGATCGCAACAAAAAAAAATGGACAGAATGAGTAAACAATTGGATGGAAACAAAAGTCAGACATGCAATAATGTACTTTGAAAAAAGCAGGTCCTGAGTACTGTATTTTACCATTATACAGGAATATGATAATAACTTTTTCAATATTTTATTAAGTCAAGTTTTATTTATTTAGTCATTCCATCTAAATTTAATCCAATTTTATTGTATGGATTTGATGACATTTTTATGTATTCCTTAGATTGGTATGAGGTAGTTTTGGAGGATTATTTTTTTTTGTTCATGTTGTACATTTTCATTTTGCACATGCTGGTTTTGGATTCAACTCAACTCTCTTGTGGGATAATTGGAAGTAATATGGAGAAACATAAAAGAAAATTAATTACTGAAACTAAAATTTGGGCTGATTCTTTTGATTTTCTTAAGAGTAAAATGAGTGGCTCTTTTGCAGATTTAGGCTATGCATGTCGTGCGCAAGAATTGGTATGCAAAACAAGTGTAAAAGAACCGGATAATATGTTTGAGGGATTGCTATACATCTTATAGAAATAACTTTAATTTGCCCATTTTTAACTTATGTAGCATCATGCATAATGCTTGAGTTGCTCGTTAGTAGATAGCTGGGTTCTACAACGGAACACACTACAACATCAAATTTTTTTCTAAGTTAAAACTATATCTACTAACATATTACATTTATAAATTATAATAGCTTTTAGAGATTGAAAGAATTTTTTATCAAACATTAAAGACTCTGACGTCTAGTATTTGTAAGCCTTGAGATAGTTACGAGTGAAAATCCACTTCCCATTTTAGGATTTTGCCAAAGCCATTATCCAAACTAATATTTTAGAATTTGAAACCTCAAATGGCAGTAGCTGAATTGGAAGTTTCAAGTCAATAAATTAACCCATAATAAGGTAATCAAACTAAACAAGTAAAGTTATCTCTCATATTAATAAACTTTAGGCAACTCGTTTACTTCCCTTTTTTTTTACCACGTTTAGGCAACTCTTTTACATAATTAACAAGTTATGGCTGCCAACATATGATGTCAGCTAGGTTGCAGAGATACAGATATGGACACGGACATGAGACGCTGATATGACATGACACAGATAAGAAATACGATAATTTTTTAAAAAATAGAACACAAACACACTTAGGACATGCAATACTAACAAGTATAATTTGTTAATAATTTAAATAAATAAACAATCATTTATCATTAATTTTTTATTTCAATATAATTAGTTAAAATTCTCAAAATTAACATTAATATTGAAAATCATAGCATTTCTAGCTTAATTAGAGATAAAATGACGATTTAAATAATTTCAACATGTTTAAAAGAAATCAAATTAACCTCTAATGATATTTCACATTTTAATTTTTAAATGTGTCTCTAACATATCTTCAGAAGTGACTATAAAGTGTTCCTTAAACTATCTGAAATTAATAAAATAAAATAAATAATATGACACAGTTTTTAAAGTGTCTGACAAATGTCCAAAAAGTGTGGATATCCAACACAGATATAACATAGATACGTTAAGTGTCTATATATTTTAGGATGTTAGCATGCACTTGCCTTTTTGGGTCAGTTTCCTGTTGGCTAACCCGCTGAAGTTTTTAAGTCAGCTGACTTGCAACTCATTTTGTTCAGATTGGAGTTAGAGAAGTATGTGCTGAGGGTAGCAGTACTTTATTAAGTTTTTAGTAGAGTTAATTTTATCCGGTTCTGTTATGTATTCAACAAGTATTCTGCTAGAAGTATTTTCAGATTTTTATCCCAAGAATATGTATTTTCTGTCAGATTTATTTGTTCCGATGCATTTCAGTTTAAGTTTTCTTAACTTAACATTCTTTGACTAAATTCGGGTATCTAAGGAGTTCTATTGACTTGCGGTTTAGTAAGGTTTAGTTACTAAGATTTGTCATCAAAATGGTAGCATCTTCCTTTGGCTAAAATCCATCATTTGAACTTCATTTTCTTTGTTAAACAACTAAAACAATATCATTTTCATAGTTATTACTAAATAAGGCAGCCCCATTAATCACTAAATAAGTAGTAAATGGACTAGTTGTTATGGTAATGGTTAAGTAACCCACTGGTTAAACATTAATCCTGTTATGTTCAAACACTACTGAACAGGTAACTAAGTTTTATTGGAGGAATACTTAAATCCTTTAACCCAAAAACAATGGCTTTTCGGAGGAGAAAAACAATGACCCTTGGAAGGGATGACTGTCTTCTTTTGATGTATCTGCATTTAGAATTTTGAGGTGATATTATTGGATGGAAGTGTGTTTTGCCCTTGTCGCGTGCTTTTTTCTGATAAAATCTAGGTTGGGTAGCTTTATAACGCTCCAGGGCTCTCTATGGTTTATGTTTTATATACTTCACTTACTAGTAAGAATGACCCTGCAGTTATTTTCATTGATGATGCTATTGCTACCACTCCAAGCTGGAGCTGATAGATAAGTTCCAAGTATCATGTAAAACTAGAACATTGATGTTGGGTTTTTTTTTATAAATATGATTCATATTTAATTGATTTTAATAGCAGTAGCTATTTTTTTACATAATTTTGTAGCTTTGTAGGCAACACTGAAGGGTATGGTTGTAGAAATACATACTGGTCAGTTATAGTTGTTAGGTATAGTTAATGTTTATCATTTATCTATGGGTGGCTTGGGTTCCGGTTCCAAAAAATTTGAACTGGAATTAAACAGAAAATTGACAGTTCCATTCATAGTTTGGAACCGAACAATTATAGTTTTAATTCTAGTTTTTTAACAGTTCTAAATTGATGATTCCAACTGATTTTTCAATTAATTTTCTAGTAAATCGCATAATTATAAAATTAAAATTTAGGAAATATTTTTTTTGAAAATTTAAATATTTATGAAATAATTTTTAGAAAAAATAAAAAAAGCTTAATTTATTTGTTTTAAAAAGAACTTGAACTTATTTTTCTTTTTTTTAGAAAAAGGGTTTGAACTTAATTTATTTTTCTTAGAAAAAAACTTGAACTTAATTTTTTTTTCGAAATGAAAAGGATTATTTATAGTAAATCCAAACAATCAATTTTTCACGAGCATCCTAAAACGGTGAAATGGTTTCAATTTCAAAAGTAAGAACCGGAACCGAACTACAGAGACCCTCTAGTTTCAATTTCAATTCAGACCATTTTTTATTCTTTACAATTCCAGTTCTTTATAATTTCGGTTCTAGATCCCACCGATTCAAACCAGCTGTTCCAATTCAAAAACGGTGAAATGGCGACCCCTACATCTATCAACTATCGTTGACTTGCATGCAAGGCCTGTTGAAAAGAATGAAACTGTCCTTACACAAATTTTGTGCTCCTCTTATCATAAAGAATACCCAAATTTGTTGGATATGGAAAGATTAATTAATGTCCGATTCTTAAAAAATTATTAGTTGTCCAAAGTAGAAAAACTGGTCTTTTGTTAGCAAAATGCAAATTACAAACTTGAAAAAATGACAATTTTGACCAAAATATGAAGCCAAACTTATCTGATAGGTTTTGTTTTGTTGCATTTCAGTTCAAGGCCTATTTTATCTACTAGCTAAGAATTAAATCAAAATGTAGCCGTTTAATTTGATAAATGGTTGTGTATGAATTTGTATTTGCATTTACTACGTTGACATTCTGCAATTTAGTTGTTAGGAATTAAGACATGCTCGAAGAGAGGAAAATTGGCATATAATATAATATCATTCACTGAAAGAGGCCCGAGCTTGAGGAAGAGTCATTAATTAAGGCTCGTAGCTCTGTACATTTACAACCATATTGTTCTTTCTCTCTTTAGTCGATTTCAGATTTCCCTCAGTCTTCATCAATTCAACTTCTTTCGACTGCCACCATAAACTGCCTATTTGAATTCTTAACCGAACAATAATTCTCATATGATTCTACTGAATCTTGATCTCCAGCTTCACCCAAAAAACTGGTACTTCTGTCACACAAGAATCGCAGGAGAGACCATCAGGCAATTCATCGAGAATATGGCAAAGGAAGCCATTAATGAATCGCTTCTTCATAAAGCAATTTCTAGTGAGAAAAAGACATTTTCTCTGACATTGATAATGAGAATGAAGAACAAGATGAGATAGGTGAAATCACTTGGTCAAAGGCTGGAGCTTGTTTTTGTGATTCTTTTTTATGGCAAAGTTTGATAGAGAAAATTCAATCATGGAATTTGGGTGCTACTGATGAAATAAATAGCACCGGGGCACATATGAGCACAAGGCTGCTAAGATAAAGAATATGGCAAAACCAAACTGATCCTAAAATTAAATTTTTATAAAATTTATCGAAAATTCAATAGATTTTCATCGGACTATTGTTTCTTGCCGAAAGTAATAAAAATAATCAAATCAACAATACAAGATTTAGCTTCGCCTTAGGCACTTAACAAAGACTACTCATTTAAATATATATTATTCACATAATATAATAAATCCAAAGTAAGCATACATGACCACAATTTTAGAATTCTTTTCTAAGAAACACGTAGTTCATAGGTAGTTTTCATCTTAAAGCAGCTTTAAAATCACCGATTCTGGTTTAAAACCTAAACTAAAACCTCTTTTTCAATTTTTTTTTTTCAGTCTTTTACCATTTATAAATAATAATTAAAAACATAATTATAATAAATAGTATATTAAAAAATAAAAAAATCTTAATTTATTTTGAAAAATTATAACAAAACAAAAATATTAAATTGAGAGTTTTATTGATAATTTATAATTTGGCAGTTTTTCTTTTTATTATTTTAAATCGGAACCGTTGATTTCAAATTATTTTGAAAATACGGGTTTCAACCGTTGACACATAATTTCAATTATATTTTGAATCGAAACAATCCCAAATCAATTTCGGTTTGATTTTAATATAGAGCACAACTGTGATGATGCCTAATACAAACTCACTAATAAACTTTTTTATTATTATAATTTAAATGTTATTCAGTTTCCTAAGGCTATCAGGAGGTAGTCAAAAGGTACAATCAATAGTAAAATTCACAACTCACAACGTAAGGTAAATAATTACGACTTCACAGATTCGAAACTATTTCTCAATTAGGTGAAGGCCCCCGCATTGTGCGGGTTATATTTAAAAATCGTATTTAATATATTATTAGAAAACTTGTTTTTCCGCAGGTTACTTTATCAGATTATCGTATTATAGAAATTGTAATGCAATTAATTTATTTTATTAGAAAGCTTATATATTCATAAACTTATAAATGAATGGATGTTGAATCATGTCTATATAGAACCAATTGACTTGTTATTCAATTATAAATATTTTATTATTTTATTATAAGATTTGGGATTCATTTCCTAACATCTTCTAATTATTAATCTTGTCCTTTGTATATTCTTAATAGGAAAGTGAAGTTTCCAAGTCTACTTCCTATTATAAAAAGGCATCTTTCCTCTAATTCACCTTAAGAGTAATACATTCTTGATTTCATGCTATATTCTCATAAAATGCAACCGCAAGAATTTAGTTGTTCCTTAACGAGTATGATTGGTCTTTCTATATTATTTTAAAACCATGGGGAATAAGAAATCTTATATTTAAATTTTCGTATTGTACAATTTCAAATATTTAATTGAGCTCGAAATTAATCTTTCATTAAAAGATATTTTTTTTATACTTACACGAGATATCCGTGATTTTTATATTTTTAAATAAATATAGCAACGGTTTAGGTACCCATTTAAAATACACTACCTGAACTCGATTGTAAATTAGGTACTCTAACGCGTCCTGAACCCGAACCTAATCATAATTATTGGTTTGAATATCTGTTTAGTATTGAAAAAATTTATTTTTCAAAATAAAAATTTGTGAAAAATATGAAATTATTAGTTGACTTAATAAAAACTATAATATAAATATTAAATATAATTATAACATTAATTATGATTAAAATATATAGATAATTTTCTTTTTAAAAAAAGTAATTATTTTAAATATTTTTGAAATATTAATTAAATAGGTAATGACTCGCAGGTACATGAATTCTTAGCTTAAACTCGGTACGGATAGTAAAAGTACTACCAAACCCATCCCAAATCCATTTATTTACTATCCCAATGGTTTGTCAAAATCAGATTAGTTACCTACCCAATAATGTAAAATTGCAATTCCTAAGGCTCCCTCATACAAGAGAATAATCAAGCATCAGCGGGGAGGTTTAATTAAATTAGAGGATACACAAGAAATAGGATTACTGGTTTTGCAGCTAATCTGGATTACCGGTCTTTCCATTGCTTGGGGTGCTGCTAATATCAGAAGACTAATGGTGGAAGTTGATAACCTGCAGGTACTTGGTTTAATGAATACAGATGCTGCTCCTCCTTTGCAGGTTGCTAACTTGGTTTGGAACATTAAATACTTGCTGAATAAACACTGGGAGGTGAAGGTCCTGCATGTCTATAGGGAAGGGAACAGGTGCGCAGATTGGCTTGCTCATCATGGTGCTGGTGTTGCTCCAGGTTTAACTCATTTGGATCAGCCGCCTCAGGGCATGTGTAATCTGATTCTTCGTGACTTATGTGGGGTATCCTATTATAGGATGTGTAATATGATGGATGAGATTCAGTTGGGTCTAGATGGAACTGTCCAAATAGTTCTTTCAAATTGCATATAGTAAGATCCCTTGTTCAAAGTTTGATGTGAAATTGGCCTAATTTCTTACAATTCCAACCGACAAATTAATCGATCATTTGATGTGAAATTAAAGCATTGTGTCCAAATTGGTGCCGGCCGGCAAAAGGTTGTGACTTTAAGGGAGTATTTTTTGGAAACCACAATTTTGTCTTTGTCTAATAGTGGGCTTAAGCCCAGATATCATAATTGTGACAGGCAGAGATAAAATGGATCGCACGAACCTTTCACATCTAGCTAATTGGTGACTATCTGATAGGTCCATGGACTTTCAAAAGTCTTTTATGTACTCAAAAAAGTCTCAGTTAATCCTACATTGGATGTGGCTGATAAAATCAACAGTTCATTGATGCTTCTCACAGCTATCAACTGCTGATTAAAATTCTCACCAAAGATCTATAAATTATATTGGATGCGAATCAGCTATCAGCTAACTGAATTGGGTCAACCAAACATCTTAATCTTCCTTTGTTAAATTGGAGACTTCCTTCTTAGGTCCAAGAACTCGAAATAATCAAAACTTAACACATCACTGTAACTAATTTGCATGCATGCATGCAATTCAAAGGAAGTAGACTTCTGATCTTTTATAGTTAGCTTTCTTGAATAAATGTTCATATCAGAAGTTCAATTTCAAATATATATAATACATTGATTTCTGTCTTAGAGTGCAAGTGAGCAATGCAGATCTTCACTTTGGCATTCTCTCTTTTTTTTAACTTAATACAATATATATAATATAATGTGGGTTAAATATTAAATCTACTCATGAGTATTATACTACTCAGTCGTCAATATTCAATTTTATTGACATAACTATTCAAATATTCACTTTTTCTTTTTATTACATTAAATATTTAAAAATGATAGGGACTTGTAAAGATTTAAACTTCTGACTTTTTAGAATACAAGACAATGGCTTAATTGATGAGGTATTTTAAACTCTATTAATATTTGGCATTTTATACTCTTTTACGAATTTTAGATTTAACAAGTTTTTGAAATAATAAAATTAGAGATAATATTGCAAAAAAGGTTTTTTTTTTTGTTTACATTCTATTTAAAAAATAATCATTTTTTACCTGAAAATTAACCTCTTCTGTTAAGATCATTTCTAAATAAAAGATTTTAATTTTTTAATGAGTGTTTAATTGATCTAATTTTATAAGTTAGAGTGTTCAATAAAAATATTTTGAAAATTGAAGTATTTAATAAATATATGTTTATAAGTTGAAATATTTAATGAGTCACAACAAAAGTTAAATATACCACAAGATTAAAATAATAAAATTCAAGAGTGAATTCATATATTTCGCTGTTACTCCGCCTATTTTCATTCTCTGTGCTTCTAAAGCACCAATCACAAACGTCTAATGATCTTTTTGATAAAAACAAACATGTAGAAGGCGCACATATATATATATATATATAAGAAAATCATCCGATTAATCCAAATTCGGGTTTTACAAAAGCTCATTATGGTGCGGCTCTCTCAACTCAATTTTTTCTATTCACAACACAAATTTAAACTCTGGATATTGCTTAAGAGATCCAATATCTTATTCCACTTAACCAATTAGTGGTTGGTAAGAGCATATATCTATTTAACTATTAATCAATTTAATTCTCAAGTATTAACTTTAATTGTCAAATGTATTCATTAAGTTGAGGTATTGTCCGGTGAATGCTAATATTTAAACTTCACCCTTCACTGCTTGAAAACAAAACAATCTTCATCGGAAGGATATATAGATTCCTTCTTGACATGTTATTCTCTACAACTAAGCTTTCATTGATTTCAAAATTGGACCGACTCTTAAGATTCACATTGCATGCATCTTTGGATGTCATTTTCAAAGGTCAGATTCTATATCTTGCATTGACATTAATGCAAATTTGACCATTTGATCACCAATTTTACTTAGATATTCCCTCAAGTAACACTCCCATATATTGCTAATTAAGTTCCAAGGGTCAATATATTCTTTTTCTCTTAATTTTAATATGAATAATCCGCGTCTAATCAAATTAAAAATAGAAAAATATATTATACGAAATAAAAAATTACATGTGATACCATCCTATTAAAAATTAATTTTATCCATAAATCAAATTAAATTTAATAATGTTGGAGCTAGGTTTAATATATTGTTTCATCCTCAACTTTGAATTTTATTGCAATTTCACTCCGATTTAACTTTCATGTCAATTTCACTTTGAACTTTAATTTTTTATTGTAATTTTACTTTAATTTGACCTTTATACGAAATTCACTCTGAACTTTGACCTTTAGTTGTAATAGAATCCTAAATTATAATTAGAACTTAAATTGTAAATAAAAAATAGATTCACTCTTGACTTTAAACTTAGATTAACTTAATACATTTATGTGAGTGAAAGAATTTATATTCATACTAAAGATAATTTTGATATTTTTAAATCCTTTTTTTATTGATAATAAATAATATTTGAAAATTAATTATTTGATACATGAACTCTTTTTAAAAAAAATAGAATATAATTAATAAAAAAATTTAAAAATATAAAAAATAATATTGAGATTGGTTTTCCTGTTAACGTAAACTCCATCATTCACACAAATATATTAAGTTAATACAAGCTAAAGATTAAAAGTACACACATTTTTTATTCATAATTTAAGTCTTAATTATGATTTAAGGTGCTATTACATAACATCAAGGTTCAAAATGAAATTGGTATAAAGATTAAATTAGAGTGAGATTGCGACAAAAAATTAAAATTCAAAGTAAAATTGATATAAAGGTCAAATTAGAGTGAATTTACAATAAGACCTTAAATTGAGGGTCAAATAATATATTAACCATTAAAGCTATTCTCAAAGCAAAATAAAAATCAAATTAATGGAAACCGAAATAAAAATCAAATCCACAACCCCATTAGGGTTGAAGAAATAGTCTATTCAATTCAGATCAAACTGAACCAAAGCCATAAAATACAAACTTAACTTTTTTTTATAACAGATTGAATCGAACCGAAATTGGCATCTAAACCCAACAACAAATCAATTTTGATCGGTTTTTGCTATTTCGTTTTCGATTTTAAACCCAATCGATAAATTTCTACAAAACTAATTGGAACCCAATATCATGTTTGGTTTAAACCGGGTAAACTGATTACCTGAATTGAAATGGGTTGGTTTTAGCAATTTTTTTTTTTTTCTTTTAGTTTTCACATGAAAGGAGTTCAAAACGTAGTTTTCAATAAGTTTTATAGTCTGAAGGAAAAAAGAGTCTAATATATACGTTCCAAGTCATCGGTCACTATGATGCAAAGCAAATTAAAAAATCAATCACTGTGAAAAAGTACCCATTTGTTAAAAGGTATGTTTCTTGCAAGATTTTGTTCCACATAAACAACAGGGAGGCCTTAACTAGACTGTGCTGAACCAAGAATGGCAAGTTTTGATTAATAGTATTCATTGAAATGTGTATCCAATGAACGTCAAATTTCTAATTTCATGGGTTCACAAAATGATACACCTTTCGATGTCGCACGACTTTGACCATACTTGCTTTTCTTTTTTTAATTTGAGATATTACTTTACTAGATTTGAGTTGAAAAGCATTACACTTGTTATTAGTTTATTAATCGTCGCAAGTTTCAATCTACCTTGCTAATTCCAATTCTATATTATACTTTAGGGGAATCAATATCAAATCTTTTACTGCATATATAATAGTAATTCTAATTGAAATAATATATTTTATATGATAATACTACAAAGAAACGTCATAGTTAGTTTGATTTATTTTAGAAAAAAAAAATAAAAGTCAAACTTTCAAACTATTTTCCATAAAATTGTTCGGTATATAGTTTGGTTTATTTTTCTTGTCCGACCCGTTTGTCACTATCTCTCTATACTCGATTTAGATAAGACAGAGAAGGATATGATCAATCATTTCCTTTTTTTTTATCAATACGTGTGTATATTATATGTTTTAAAAAGAAATATTTTATAGGATGTTGTTTAATAGTAGAGCCTGTGGTTTCAAGTGATTAATGACTATCAACCCTCAAATATTTTATTAATCGGTCACTTAGCCATGGAATGTTCTAAAATAATTAAGATTATGGAATTTAGAGTTTTTTAAACCTTCATTTATTAAATAGAATATGTAAAATATTTTCCATCTAGAGAAATATTTTATTGAAGACTGATGATACGTAAAAAAAAATTTACAAATCGATAAAGTTAGAATATTTTTTAAAAAATCTTTATTGTTATTAGTTTAGTCCATAGCCAGTAACCATGGATCAGGTTTAGACAAATAATTGTCATGAACTAAATTTCAACAATATTTGATTATTTCCTGATTTTGCAACAATAATCACGTTTACAGTGATCCTCCTTTTCTCTAATTTACTCAATAAATAGTACTTAAAATAAAACATGATTTCTTCTATTTATATATGAATGAATCCCATAATACAAATTAAATGTTCCCTTGGTCAAACGGCTAAGGCTGATGCCTCTCCAAGTTTGACATGGATCCCATCTCAATTTAATTTTTATGATTTCTATCTATTATTGGATTGCCCTGTAATGGGCTTATAGCTTGTATTTGTGTTGTCTTGCGTTCGTAGATGTACTTAGAAGAGTTAATTTGGAGATTTGGAGGAAAAAATTTGAAAGAATACGTTGGAATCGCTTGGAACCACCTGTTATCAAACCTTCAGTTTCGACTGGAATCGATTTGCAACCTTCCGGTTAGAGTTTCAGTTCCAACCGGTTTCAAACTGATGACTCCAATTTCAAAACCGGGATTTGGCAACCGCTACCCCTAGTTAACTGAGGCCTAGAAATATGCAACCATTAGTCAACCAGATCGGGTCTTCTTCCGTTGGAATAAGAAAGACAGTGATTTTTTTTTTTGAGACAAAAAATTTGACATCGTTCTTCTTTTTAGTTTTATCTTTCTATACCTTTATTTCAGTCCGTAGATGAGGATTGTGATTTTCTCATATCACAGTAGCAAAAATAATTAACTAGTCCTCAAAATTTGATCAAAATAATTAACAATATTAATTAATGGTCCTTAAGATTTTTTTCCGTCCATTTTCTCTAAATTTTTCTGTCAAAACCTTTAAAAAAAAATTAAAATGCCCCAACACTTAAGAAGAAAAAATAATTAATTCGTCTCCGGAGTTTAACCAAACTAATTAAATTATTCCTGCAATTTAAAATATTAATTAATGATCCCCGATATTTAACTCCGTTAAAACATTTGGTCATTCCGTTATTTTTTTTCAAATTTTTTCATTAAAATCTTGAAAAGAAACTAAAATACCATACATTTAAGAAGAAAAAAAAAACTAAACTAACCTAGGTTAGAATTTCCATTTATCGTGAAGGAAAAACAAAGAGTCAGGGTATTTATTGATTATTTGATATTCACTCAAAAAAAATTGATCAACCTAATGTGTCACTTTACTGTCTTAAGTCACCTATAAAAATATGAAAAAGAAAAAATATACATAGAGTTAATTTTAATAAAAATAATAAGCATTTAATTTTAGGTATCAATATTCAAGAGAACAAGTTATATATTCCATTACAAATTACAACTAATAAAATAAAGATAATATCATAGGAATAGTAATAATATTTTAGAAAATAATAAATAAAAATCACCGTTTCTATAGAAGTCCAGTTGTAAATTTATTAAGACTTGACTATTGTTCCATTATAAAGAAAAAAACATAGGTTAGTTTAATTTTTTTTTCTTCAGTGTAATGATATTTTAGTCCTTTTTTTAAGGCTTTAATAGAAAAATCAAGAAAAAATGAACAGAATGATTAAATGGTTTGACGAAGGTAAACCTCATGGATCATTAATTAATATTACTAAATTGTAAGGATGACTTAGTTAGTTTGGTCAAATCCCATAGACGAATTAATTAATTTTTCTTAG
The DNA here is from genome assembly GCA_948099535.1 of Jatropha multifida. Classification (NCBI taxonomy): domain Eukaryota; kingdom Viridiplantae; phylum Streptophyta; class Magnoliopsida; order Malpighiales; family Euphorbiaceae; genus Jatropha; species Jatropha multifida. The sequence goes on from CANUEX010009181.1 coordinate 15,787, forward strand.
GGTATTTAAGTTTTTTTTTAAAGGTTTTAACGGAAAAATCTTGAGAAAATAGATGGAAGGACCAGATGGTTTAACAAAGGTAAACTTCAAGGACAATTAATTAATATTGTCAAACTAAAAAAATGACTTGATTAGTTTAGTCAGAACTCAGAGACAAATTAATTATTTTCCCTATCTCAATATTATAATATCTATTTTTAGTGTTTGCGACTTAAATTTAGTCTTAATTGAATAAAAGTTTAATTTTAATAAAAATTAAAGTATCCAATATCGACAAATAAAAATTTACAAATTAATAGATAAAACTCAATAAATTGAGCACTCAAACATAGTTATATCTTGAAATAAAGGTCCATATGATCCCTCATTTTGCATAGCATAATCAAAAAGGAGACTAATTTAATCCTTGAATTCATTTAAAATAATTAAAAATATCATATTTGATCTTTTAAACTGATTTAATCTCTAAACTTATCCTGATTTTCATAAACTAATGAATTACTTCAATTTAAAAAGAACACTCAGATTGAATTTTTTCTTACTCTTCTCGGAAGAAGTTTAAAATTCATAAAACACCTTCTCTTCTAACATAATAAATTTGCAAAACATGCAATATAATTTTAATCTACTCAATATAAAAAATACATAGATTTCATATGCAATAACGTAGAGAAAAAAATTAATTTTAAAATATTCAAATTAGTACATGAAACTCAAAAGCATAATAAACTTCCTAATATAATTTTATCTCTATTTCATATTAATTAATCTTTAAATTAGTTTACATTCTGATTTCAACTATAATTGTAATAAATATTTATATAAAAATTTTTACATGATAATGGAATAAAGAATTAAGAAAAAAATTTGTTAAAAATATCAAATTTGAGTGTTTTAAATACATTTAAAAATTAAATTAATCTAAAAGAGTAAATCTAATATTTTCTATAAAATTAATTGTATTGCGTATATCTTATTTGAATTTTGAAGTTATCCGATCCAATCTAATGTAGAATATCCACAAGTTTGTGGTCAAACTATGTCATTCTGTCCACGTGGCAATCTAAAGGCTGCAAGAACCCCAATAATGAGGAGGCAGTGGTACGGTTTTATCTATGGTTCAAACCTCTTTTTCAAGCTTCAAGTTGCAAATGTTAATAGGTTGTACCATTGAACTAATTAAAAAATATAGGGAATCAATCAAATAGATTGGACTGTCCTTTGTGCTGTGACACATTTAATTTTAATGTTAGTTGAAGGGCCATGTCTTTCTCTGCCTTCTATCCAACTATATACAATTATCCATACCTATCATATCGTACGTGATTCTATTATTTTACTCATTCCTATCATTATTGTATCCAAATACAACAAAATTTATCAAATGTTTTGAGAATAATCATCTTCGAATTGTGGGTTTTTCTTTTCTTATCTTATCTTTTTTTTCAAATTTTGGATTTTTATTTTTCCTTTTTGCCTTCCTAACATTGAATCCTTATTTCCCCCCCTTTTCCTTTTCAAAAAACGTATTGACATATTAGTATAAGGGGTACGAGCGATCAACATGGAAGTAAGCATGGCGGTGAATATCAAGCCTATCGGTGAGCATAAACACAATAGAAATGCAACGCTCTATGTTGGTGTGGTGGAAGTATTTAGGATATGTTAGGTAAAATTCAAGTAGCATTTACTTCGTAGTTGTTTGAGTAATTTTTTATAAAATATTAAAAGTTAAACGTGATATGGATTAATACCTTCTAAAATTACTTAGAAAGTTATTGCCGAGAACAATTTTAATAGTTAAACTGCGAGTGGTCCACCTTATTATTAATTTTATCAGAATCCAATGTTAAAAATTTAAAAATATATATAAGAATTCCAAGAATATTTTCTTATTTTTCCTATAATTGAAAAACCTGTTTTATATTTTAAATTTAAAATCCATTCATCACATTTACTACACAGAGTGGATGATGCTCAACTATTCAGAATAGAGCAAAGCCTTCAAATTGCCATCCCTGGTGGATGGGTTGGAAGAAAATTAAATTGGAAGTTATGTCAATAATTCTGGTTGGAAGCCAAAATGCAAATAAAGCAAAAGACAAGGCTGCTTTTTTTTTTTTTATGGAAGGTGGTCCTAAACAAGCAAAGTTTCATGTCAAAAATGCAATTTGATGGCCAGGTTCAATGATAATTTTCATCTTGTTGGTTTATTTGCCAGTAGGTGGTCATGTCACTTCTTGGCACAAATTTATTATCTTTAAGGTAACTTTCATGGACCTATAGGAAAGCACCATCAAATTATTACTTAGATCAATTTAATTACTCCCTTCTTCCCATTCAAAATTTTCAATTTACATTTTTATCTTAGGAGTTACAACAAAAGTTAGTTGTTAGTATGTTGGTGTGATAGAAGGGAAGGGATGTTGAGGATAAGGAGGTGGGACAGAAGACACTGCTCTTTGTCTTTGAAAATAAATCATTACTTAATGTCAGTTCAAACATTAATGCGAAAACACATTTTTCCTAATGGCTGAACATCCATCCATTTTGAGGGAAGAAGCATGTGTAGAGTATAACAATGTATGCGATGAGCTATGAATCTGACATGAAAAAGGCAGCTCACTTAATTTACTTGAAGAAAAGAAAGGCCATAAATAAATCTAAAGGGCATTGATAGTGTGAGTCCCCACAATGTCAAGTATCTATCAAATGCAATGAATATGTTGCTTTCAACCTTAACTACATGCACCCATCTTATTCCCTTTTCTTTCTTTCTTTTTAACTTCTTAGGAATTGCCCAATGCTAAAGACAACTGCCCGAGTGCCATTGTCCTTGCTACCACCACTGTTTTCAAAAAATCAATTAAATTCATTCAACCAAAACAGATTTAGAAACAATTAACCATTCGTACGCTTTTAAGATTAAAATAAAAATTATTTTAAAAATTAAATTTTATAGCAGAATGTTTTGGCAATGCTAATTAAGTAATTGATTAAATGGAAAGTGTTTGTTTAATAAGTTGATACAAAACCAGCACACAATTGCAGATTGTGGAAAAGGTTTTTATTTTCATTAATCATATAAATGTGTCGATAACATGTTTTAGGCATTTTGAATTGAAAATGATCTGCTTTCAATGTACTATATCGAACTTTTCAAAAGTTGGCTGTCAGCTTTTCAATTAGTAAGTCAGGCAATTTATTATCAACAGCCAAACAGAAATTCCATTCGCCAGCTTTTTAAGTAGCTTTTAGCGTTTTAATTATAGTATTCCACAACATATTATTTGAATCAATTTTTAGGGATTAAAGCAGTATTTTATAAAAAGTTAATTCATAACATTTAACCCGTGTTTGACAACAATTTCTTGAGTAACTTTTAGCTTTTCAATTAAATGCTACTTAAAAAGATGTTCAGTAGCATAACGTTTAAATTAACTTTTAGGGGTTTCATAGTAGCGTTTTGTGAAAATTGAACTCATGTAATGTTTAGCTTTTAACATTTTATGAAAAACTATTCAAATAGCTAACAGTTAAACGCTATTAAAACAGCTAACAATTGTTAAAACAGCTAATTTTACCGAATATATCCTTAACTCTTATCATTTTTATGAAAAGCTATTCAGTCATCTAAACACTACTAAAATAGTTAATAACTATTAAAACAACTAAGCCCGATATGTCATTATCTATTTATGACCTAATCAAAAATCAATGAGGCATGAACTCAAAACATTGTCTTAATTGGCATTTAGGTTATTAACTAGTTCCACCCCTGATGATACACGAAAAAGAATGGCGATACCATTTTCGATCTCACTGCCAAAAAAGAAATTGCCATACAGATAGTTAATTAGTATATGTATGGCAATTAATTTGATTTTGCATTGAAAATGAGAGTAAGAGGAAACAAAATTTGATATTGTATCACATCCCATATGCATAGTTTTGTGCAGGGAAAACAGAAAGTGGCCTTTTCTAGGTCATATTAGCTCCAAGTATACTGTTCTTCTCAATCAAGAGAAGATGACATTTGGTGTGACCTCTCCTGAAAGAGACCTAACAATTCCACTGCTTGATACCAAACATTATACAGTTGGTGGATCATCTCATCTTATCAATTGTACCTCAACTTCATATTATTGACTTGTATAATTATTAGATACTTCACTCTTGCATTTTAGCTAGCAAGCATTATGTTCAAGTTATTGGAAATATAAGGGATCCGTTGAAGTGATTAGCGATCTCAATTTTCGTAAGAGTGAAAACACAAATTTGATTGTTGTGAAATGTACTTTATTGGGAAGGCAATAAATCTTAGCTCGAGGAGAATTAAACATTCTGATTATGCAAAAGAAAATATTAGAGAAATACTCAATATTTTTAGCCAAGTTGATTATTTGGGTCACAAATGAGATTGATTAAGTCTATCTAAACCAAAATTTGAACATTAATGCAGATTTGACTCATTTCTTAAATCAACATTGCGGAGTCAATTTTTTTTTTAGGAAAATCATTGCATATCATTGAGAAGAAACTAACGAGAAAGAACTAAACTTTTTTTTTTTGTATAAAAGTAACAATTATCTACACAACATTTAAAAAATAAATATTTTTTATACAATCATAGTAAAAAATTACTAATCAACGGATTTGTTTGGTTCAGCTTGAAATTGGAATAGAAATGAAAACTCACACCAATCTAAACTTTAAAATCATATTTCAAAAGTAATTGATAGTTTTCTCGAAAAAAAATAAAGTAATTGATCAAGGAATTGACTTTTGTCCAAAGAAAAATTATGAAACTCAATGACCAACATATTAATAATTAGTCACTAAATATCAATTGATTAGGTTATTTTCTTAATAAGTTATTTATCTATTGTTGATAATATTAAAATTTATACTAAAAATTAATAGAAAATTATACATATAAATTAAATTATATTTATTTGAAAAGAGTAAAATTCAACTAGTGTAACACACGTTTCAAACACTAATGTGTGTGTATATACAAATATAGGACTAATTAATATTCATGGAACCTAATTAATTGATATCTATTGGACTAATTATCAAAACATAGGTTGTTGAGTTTTGTAATTTTTCTATTAGTTAGGTTTTATGATCAATATATATTAGCACTCGCGCGATGCACAGAATAATATTAAAAAAATGAAATAACATTTTATAATATCATTTAAAAATAATAAAATTATATAACAAAATGATCGTCAAAGGCATTATAAATACCTAAATCCATTTAAATACACGATTAAAAATGTAGATATCCAAATCCGTACAGAAATTTATCTTTAATAATCAAATTCGTCCCGAACTCGATTATAATTACATGTTTAAATACTCAAATCTGATTACGTTAAAAATATATATTTTTTATTTTTCAAAAATAAAAATAAGCAAAAATTATAAATTTGTTATTTTGATTTAATAAAAAAATTTAATATAAATATTAAATATGATTATAGCACTAATATTATTTTTTAAAAAAAATTATCGTATCTTGTACGTTGTCGTATTTCGTGTCTTGTGTCCGTTCAACCTAACTCTTGGCATACAATAAACTAATCAACCAAGTTCTTTTTTCAATTACTAATTAAAAATGAATATTTTTTAATTTATTTTTATGTCATTGAAATAAAAAATTAAGTTTTTTTATTTTATATTCATAATTTATTACAAATGATTATTTATTTATTTGAAATATTAATGTATTACTTATTATATATATTATGTGCTAAGCATGTGGATAATTTAGTTGTTTAAAAATTATCATATCATGTACATTCTCATATCTTGTGTCTCGTGTCCGTACAATCTAGTTTTTAGTATGTGAAACTACTCCATATACCAAGTCAATTAATCAAGATCTTTTTTAATTATCAATAAAAATGAAGTTCTTTTTAATTTATTTTCATCTCATTGAAATAAGAAATTAAGATTTTTTTGGTTTTATGTTTATAATTTGTTACAAATGATTATTTATTTATTTGAAATATTAATATATTATTTATTATGTATAATGTGTTCTAAACATATGAATGTCCTACTTATTTTAAAATTATCATATCATGTGCATTCTAGTATTTTGTGTCTCGTTTTATGCAACTTAGCTCCTGGTATACGAGATTACTCCATATATCAAACTAATTAATTAATATATTTTTTTAATTACCAATAGAAAGTGAAGTGTTTTTTCTTTAAATAAGAAATTGAATTTTTTATTTATTTTATGTTTATAAATTATTATTTACTTATTTAAAATATTAATGTATTACTTATTAGATATTGTGTATCCTAAGAATGTGGTGTCGTACTTTTTTAAAAATTATCGTATCTCATACGTTTTCATATTTCATATCCTGTGTTCGTACTACCTAATTTCTGATATATAAGACTACTCGATATATCAAACTAATGAAGTGTATTTTTTAATTTGTTTTTGTTATTGAAATAAGAAATTATATTTAATTTTATTTTACATTTATGATTTATTATAAATGATTGTATATTTACTTGAAATATTAATGTATTATTTATTTGGTATAGCGTGTTCTAAGTATATAAATGCCTTACTTTTTAAAAATTATTTCTGAAAGTGTGTGTGTCACGACCCAAAACCGTGAGCCGGACCGGCACTAGGATCTAGGTAAGCTTAAGGCACCCGAGGCCCGTAGTAAGCCTAAACTATCACAATCCATCTCTATTATCATTTTTTTTTATCAGACAATCAGAGTTAATAATTCTGATCCAGCATTAGTATTAAGTACTATTCGCAGCTCGGGCCCATATTCATATAATAAAAATATTTTCTCATACAAATATTTATTCGTCATAATATGTTCAAACTGTTCCTATCATACAGTCTCCCAAATAGTCATTTACACTCCACGATTTATTAATAATCACATGATAATTCTATTACAACCAATATTTATTTAAGCATCCTAACTGCGGAATAAAATAAAGTGTACGGAGTATCCCAAATATTAACAGAGAGTTATACTAACATGATCAATCCTCTGCGAAGAAGGAAGCAGAGTCTTATGGACCAACAATATCCTTATTCCCTGAAAAATATTTATGAAAAGGGGGTGAGTTTCACTAAACTCAGTGAATAATAATAAATAATGCAAACCCACACATTCAAGCAGTATGCTTTCACAATATAATAAATGACATACTTCACAAGCACGTGATATACAACAGCATCTTCAAACAAGTCACATTCAAATACTCACAACATGTGGAAATTAGTCAGTGATGTCACAAATCTACCTATTGGCCCCAGGCCAATTTCATAATAATATATATATATAATAGGGAGCCGATCCTCCATACTAGGCCCACTGACCCATAGTGACACACGTCGTCCCAATTTCCACCCAGATACAAAAGCACATTATTTCACATCACAATTATTCACAAAA
>CANUEX010009196.1:0-20130 GCA_948099535.1 Jatropha multifida
ATTGTCATTGTGTGAATGGAGAATGTCCATTTAGAATGCCTTAAGTATCATTTGTGTGAATGTGTGGGTTTGGTATTATATGTTATTATTCACTGAGTTTTATACTCACCCCTTTTCCCCCTTATCCCTTATGTTGTTTCAAGAAATTGTGACTCAGTTGAATATGTTTGGAGCATTAGTTTTCTTTCCTTTGAAGTTATTTTAAGAAATATGTAAATGTATAAGATAGAATTATTTAGAATTCTTTGTAGTAGTACAGTAGTAGAAAATCCGCAATTATGTTAAGATTTATGATTGTAATAACAATAATGTTAAGTGTATGTAAAACTTTATGGGAATGATTGAGTTGAATAAATTAAGACCTTGTGATAATTGAGTCACTAAAAATATAATGGGTCAACTAGTAGAATATTTCCATGTAATTATGGTGTTGAAATCAGAGATTAAGCTTACTACGGGCCTCGGGGGCCTTAAGCTTACCCAGGTCCTAGTGCCGGTCCGGCCCATAGAAATGGGTCGTGACAATAATAGTGTCATCCACATTTTATATTATATTTTTTTAGGTTCCAATTAGAATTCATTAATATACACAGAGAGCATTATATATTAACTGTTTTGATCAAAATAAACTGATAAGGGGTCTTAGCCTAGATGACATAAGCGCAGATTGTTTGACCTGGTTATAGAAATTAGTCTTAGAATTGATCCCTCTTTATGTCATCTTTTATTTTTTGCCTTTTTTTTCATTTTCCGATTTAATAAAATTGAAAAACATATGAACAGTAATGTATGGGTCAACTATATATATGTGTCAGCATTGGTGAGGTGCTTAACAATACAATATATATAACTGAATAAACGTTGATTTTTTAGTATATATATATATATATATATAAAACTAAAAAAATGAAAGGAAAATAATTAATGCTAGCATCGAGGAATGTAATCCACTTGCTATTTAATGAAAAGAGATAAAAATTTCAAATTTAAATTTTAAATCTCTCTAAAATCTATCAATTTTGAATGAAGAAATAAATGACATTTTTACATGGCTCCATGAAAATAAACTTGACATTTACTTTTTAATGATCTTAAATCAGCTTGAATTGAGAACCATTATCATTTTTTTAAATCAGTTTTACTTTTTGTCTAACAACAATTTGATTTAGAATTTTTAGGAATACTTTTAATCAGTTTTGTAAGTTTAAAAAACTGCACTCTTTACTCTCTTTTTTTGGAGGGAAGGCCTTAGATAAGCCAATCAATATTGCAATAACATCGCATACGTGCGAGTATCGTCGGATTAAATGTGAATAGATTATAATTGAGTGATAAACAGAGCTTAATTGAACTGCCGCCTGGGAAACATGTCATGGGTTGCAAATGGGTAACCCATTTGATTTATAATTTAAGCAATTTCACCTTTGTGCTTTCTCTGACTCAGATTAGGCTAGTGATAAAGATAAGTGCCTACGTTATTTATGTCGCCTTTACAGCCTGTGAACTTGTTTGGATGTAATCCTTACTTCATGAACTTCAAACCTCCAATTCTCTATTGTGATTTTTCACTTAAGAATTGTTCGAGAACTTGTTGCAATTGGAAAGTTGAATGTGCATCGTATCTTTACAGCTATAGATATCAAGAAACATCTGGAGTATTATTTATCTTTCTCTTTTGATAGATTGGGCATTTATGCACAATAGCTTCTTGCCAAAATAGGATGATGATTGAATCAAATCAACATCAGCATCTAATAATAAAGAACAGAAGAAACAAGATCATCGCTTTATCCTTTAGGGGAACCTGTGACATGAATGTATAATTTACAAACAGGTTCTCACAACAGTTACAGTGATACAACAATGAAAATGATTTGAGTAAATAAAAATGGAAACAAGAGAGGAGATTGGCCCCATGCTTCAAGAATGATAAAATTTTAAAAATAAGCAAAATCTATTTTATTGTGTTGTGAATTAATTGAAAGTCTTCTCTCACTTCTTTCTTGTGATTACTCTTTCAGTGAGATCTACCAGTGCTCGCCTTGACTTTCTTACTTCTTCATCATCGGTTTCTGGTAGTGAATCAATAGCTGCTGCAGCAAGCTTAGCATGCTTCGCTGCTAGCTCCCTTGTCCTTTGTATTCCACGGCTCTTTCCAAGGTACTCCAAAGTCTGTATTTTTCAAATCATCAGACATTCTAATTCCTCTGAAAGAGATAATAGCTTCTAATTTCATAAACAATGAAATGGTTTCGGGTGCAACGGCAAAAACAACCAGTACATTCAACTTTTAGCCCAAGAAGAAAAAGCTAAGTCATATGATTACATGGTCTCTATCATTGCTCTCACTTGGCAGAGTAGATGTAACATATTAAACTTTCTTAGTATATTTCAGCTTGACAAGATATCAATAATATCATCCATCAGGATTTCAACTTCGGCCATGTTAAAGCATAAATTAATAAAGACTTACGATATCAACATTTTCAGGTTTGTCAAAGCCTTGTTGAACAACTGTACGCAATTCAGGGAACTCCTCCATAGCAAACAATATTGGAGCTGTCACGATTCCCTACAATTATAACAACCCGATTTGATTGTAAAGACAAATGCAATTTGAGTAGGATCTACAAGATAGACATCAACCTGGGATTTGCACTACATATCAAAATAAGCTTTTCATATATACAACTCAATTGTAAAAGGATCCGAGAATATTAGAAGTGGTTCACAAGTTAAAAAAGACATCAATAACCATTATAAGCAACTGACAAAATAGAAACCTAATACTAGCCTATGATAAGGCCAAATCCCAGTTAATGCATGACCTTCGGAACATTTTTGAAAGCTTCCACAAGTGCCTAACAGCAAGTATATCATTTTGAAACAAGTGGCTTACCCACAAAGTTACCTACCATCCTATCATATGTTGAACCAATACTTATACTCTTAGGATGCTGAATGTAAAAATATAAAAAGAAAAAAGAGAAATGAAATGAAAACAACACAACATTAAAAGTGAATATTATTAAAGGCAATGGTTTAGCTTTTAGATCACAATGCTAATATGGCTGCAACTTAGTTCCATTAATTCCAGCATTACTTCGGTTGCTAAAAGAGTGATGCCATAAGAAGAGAAATTGGCATTCATTTGTACCCACAGTTAATTAAGTCTACAATTAAAAATATCTTAGCCTTGCGAAAATCTTATTTTGAGAACACGTCATCCAAGTTGCTTGACATTTGGCTAGCCAGTTCTTGCAAATGCTCATGAAAGAATTCAGAAATATTACCCTTTTTTCTTAAAGAAAAATAACAAAAATATTTAACAAACTTGTCTACCATGTAGCTTATTTGAAGCTTAGAAGTTAAAACCATCTAAAATATTTCCACCATCAGATATAATGTTAGGGATAGAAGAATACATGGCGAATGTCAGATAATGAACCCTTTCCAAGGGAAGCAGATGTGCCAGTAAAATCAAGGATGTCGTCTATCAATTGAAATGCCAATCCCTGACAAAGGAAGCAGTTCAGCTGGAGAAAAATAAAACCACTTTGAAAGTGTGATTAGACAGGAGCATTTACAGCCAACAGCAAGGATTGCATGGCAAACAAGAAATTACAGGCACCTACTTCTCCAAGCACACACACACACACACACACACAACCGTTGAGGGCATCTTCAAATTGGACACTAAATTTAAATGCGTATAATGTCAATTCAAAATTTCACATAACTTTGCACCTGAAAACCTCTCTGAATTTTCTTTTCTGAAATACTTATTCATATCTCCATGAAACTAGACAAATAAGGTATCCAAAGAAAGCTCATATGAAGTTGAATGCTTTTTAAACACCCAGTTTTCACTAACATGATTAATTGATATAAAAAGATTAAACCCAGATATTAACACTTTGGCATAAAACACAATCATTTACAAGTCATATATTAAATTAAAGTATATAACATGAGTTTCAAAAGTCAAGTTAGGATACATTATGAAAAGAAATTTTGTTAAGGTCTTCCAATTTTATGTTCGGTAAAGTTTAAGGTTAACACTTGTTAAGAATCTCATATCGCCTAAATACTAAACTCATCAATGGCATATAAGGATGGCAAGATAGCTAACTAATTTGTTAGTACTAATATTTTAGTATTAGTTGACTCAAACCCAAATAAGCCCAAATTATATATTTACACCTCATGGGCTCTAACCTCCCACCCAGTTTACCTTTACCCTTTCATTTGTAATATGGTATTAGAGTAGGTCCGACCCAGTTTCAATTATTCTTGGTGTTGCCACTGCGTTTTAATTCGAGCTCTCGTTCAGAAGTACAGTCCCAACAAGGCCCATTCAATTTCAGGGCAAAAAGCCCATTTCAGTTTTAGGGGGAGGATTTCAATGTCAAGTGTCAACCGGATGTCCAGTCCCGGTTGCACTTAAGGGGGAGTGTTAAGAATCTCACATCACTCAAATACTAAACTCATCGAGGGTATATAAGGGTGGCAAACTAACTAACTAATTGATTAATATTAATCTTCTAGTATTAGTTGACCTAAGCCAAAGTGAGCTCAAATCATATATTTTCACCTCATAGGCTCTAACCTTCTACCCAGTTCACCTCTACCCTTTCATTTGTAATAACACTTAATGATAGGTAGGTAATTTGAAATTAGCTTTAAGGGTCAAGAATCATATTGTATTATAACCAAAATAAAAATATAAATGACTACAAAAGAGTTCCATTCAGAAAAGTACAATACAAATGCATTCACATGACATGTTAAAAATTGAGTCCACCAGTTGAATATAGCCAAAAATTAAAATAAAATTGACAATTTTAGCATATGCTTTAGCTCTTTTCTGAAAACATATATATTTGATCTTACTCGATTGAGATTTCACAAATTGTAAATATGTTAATTAAAATTGCATATGATAAAGAAGTTTAGATAGAAAGGAAAACTAGGGTGAATAAGATGAGAGTATATCGGAACTAACAATACATGATGTTATATTTTAATCTATTGTTTAGATTGAGTGGAATGATTGATGAGGGGAAATGAACTTCGTTTTATATGAAGTGCATTTGTATGTAATACACATGAAAGAAAACATATAACTGAAGAGATGCTAGCTTCCCAATGTATTTTCTTTTACTTTTGGGAAGTAGAATAAATAAGCTAAGGACAATTTGTCATCTCCATTTTCCCTTACATTCTTCCCCTTCAATAAGTACTCTTAGCATGACAAAAATGTGATGTTCTCCCATCTTCTTCACTTTCACTCCCTTTTCTCCAGCCCCACTTTATAGGGCATATGACAATCCACTACAAAGCTTGCTATTGGAAGCGGGAGGGGAGTTGGAAATAAAAAGACCAGAGAAAAAAAATTTACAAACCAGATTTTTTCCATACTCAAAAGCCAACATTGCGGCTTCTGCTGTTTGCCCAGAGAGAAGCGCAATTGCTTTGCAGCTGTTCGAAATCAAAGATGCAGTCTTGTAGTATGTCTTTTGCATATAGTACTCCATGCTGCATTAAGAACACTGTTTTGAGTTGAATAGACTTAAAATAAACATTTTGAATGTACAATTGCGAATCAAATTAGCATGTGAGTTGCATGTGTATATATTTTCATGTTAGATATAATTGTAATGTATATATTAAAATTGTTAAAAAAGTAATCCTTTTAGTTTTCAGTGAAATAAAGGTACAATTGCTATGTAAAAATTGATCATTATTAAAAGAAAAACCTTCATGAATGTTATAAAAATCTATTTTAGTACCAGTAATAAAAAAATAAAAGAAGTCTCCGTAATATAATTTTACTAAAATTCTAAGAACTCACAAAGTTAATTGATATCGAGTAAAAAGAGAATATAAATACATATTTGCAATGTGCATATAAATGAATTTTACATGTCTAATACTGACAATAGAAAAACCATATATTAGAACAATAAGTAAAGAGAAAAAATTGCATACTTGTGTAAACCTTTTCTCCAACTATGTTTGCTTATATGCTTATATAAGATTAAAAATATGTATAATTCTACGTTTATAGGGATTCAATGAAATTAAATAGGAAGAATAAAGTGTATTAAAGGAAGAATTATTAATTAGAAACAAAAACATTTTAAAAATACGATTAGAATAAGGAAGCAAGTTTGTTTTATGCTAATTTAAATAAATTTATTTATTAAAAGGTTTTTTAAAGATTTCTTCTTTTTGTGATATTTATTATACTAATGTACATTTTGATCAGTTCATATGTTTCCACGCATTGGCCTTTGTGTTTGTGCATGTGTATTCACATTCGCTATGTACAGCCACTTGTCCATGAGGCATGTATTCACACTCACTACGTATGATACTGTTGTCTTTATGCATTATAGCTGACAACTTTTCATAGCTTGGCATCCACAGAGTAGCATATTTCAAACAATTTTAGATGATTTAGGAATTTTATTTATTAAATTATATGGGTCTTTCTTATCCAGAAACACCTTCCAGACATCAGAGGAATACAATCAGTTTTAGTAATCTTTTCTTGTTATTTTTTTTTTCTGACCTAGAAAACACCCACCGCCATAACCCTCATTCACATAGAAAACAGATATAAACCCAACAAATACATTTGGCAGAAGCTAAATCTGATCCAAGAAAGGAAAGGGCCTGAAGATAGATTTTGGGACCAATAAAGAAGCTTTCTTGTTGGTCAAATCTAAAGAGGCAATTCTGTTTCTGACATCAAGAATGTAATTGATCTAAATTTAAGATAAAAAAATGCAATTAATTTTCCACAACAAAAAACATGCATCTCCCATCAAAATAGACACGTAATATTGTTGGGTGCTTATACAGAACAGCAAATTTCAACCAACAAATGTTACAGCTTGTTCCAGGCATCCTCACAAAGAAAAATTCTAAAAGAATTGAGGTGGGACAGGGTGGGTGCTTTACCATTATGAAATAAAAAGATAGGCAATGAAGATACTAAAACATCGACAAACAAGAAAACATTAAATTTCATACGACTTTAAAATGAGCAATTCTATTATATGCAGACACAACAACACTCCCCCACACCTCACCCAAAAAGAAAAAAACGAAGAAAAGGAAATGCAGCATACCTACAACGTTGGTCAGATGTACCAGTCATCTGCATGGTTTCACCTGTTACAAGATGCTCTACAACTGTTGCTAAAAGTGAAACAACCTACAGGCATAAAGTGATAGTGAAGACAATGAAAAAAAACACATTCCTGAAATGCCCAACCCACCCCCACTCTCCCACTAACCTGCAAAAGTGAATTAATTAATTCAGAAGTCTAAAAGGGAAAAAGATATAACATCTTGATACTTGTCAAAAGTTATATCAACAGATGGAGCTACTAATAGTAAATTCAATTCCTCTCGAGTCATAATTCACATCCATTCACCTACAAATTAATCTATGGTGACTGGGCACAACAGAGGTGCAATTCAACCATAAGTGCAATTGCAGAAGAAAAAAGTTGAAGACCAACTAGAAGGTGCAGGCTTAAGATGAGCATCTATTTTGCTAGACATCGTTAATATGTCTTCACTGGATTCAGTCACCAGGTTAAATAAGTGATTCTGAAGCAAAACTGAAGTATAGTTTGAGAAATCTTCAGATGAAAAAAGGCCCTGGTAATTGTGAATCATGTGATACAGATAATAACAACAATAAATATACCTCTGTGTTTTTCAAAGAAGCAAGAGCTACACAAGCTCGTGAAAGTAGAAAATCTCCAGCTAATACTGCTACCTGCAATATAAATTACCGAAAGAAACTGTGTTTACAAGCCTTGTAATTTTTTTCTTTTATGGTTTACAGCTAAAAGCAAGAAGGGGGGAAAAGAATTCAGCTTTCGAGCTTTAGCATTGTTAGCACCAGTGAGCAGATAGCTGGCATGGCATAATATATCCAGCATTATGTATATATTTAGTGCCACACTTTTTCATTTCAATGGGATGGTAAGAATTCTTTTTATTCATGCTCAATAATTGTTGGTCCCTATTTTTTCACAAGTAAAATTAACACAACTCAACTAAGTTTCAATCTAGTACTAGCTAGAATCAGGTATATGGATCTTTTCCCGCTGTTCCACCTGGCTTAATGCTACATTTTCTAGAAAATCTAGGTGATGTAGGAAAAATTCAGATGCCTGTCCATCAATGCCTCTCCCATGCCTGTCCGTCAATTCCACTCCTAACATTTTAATGTGCTCAACCTTACATATTAATATTGATATTCTTGCCAGTCTACAGTACACACATGTACAAGCCATCTGAATTCCCCTTCTCACAACTTTTCTAAATAGATGCTGCTTCCACTTTCTTATGACTGCTTATTTCTTATACAGTCCATCCTTGTATTTCAGCAAATCTACCTTAGCATCCTCACTTCTACACATTAATCTCTTTTCAAGCTGTTCCTTCACAGCCTAACACTCACTGCCATACAATAAATGGCCAATTGGCAATGTTGTGAAACCTTCAACTTAGTTTTCATAATGCAACCATTAAAAGAAAAGCTATCCAGTCATCACATATTCACATTAGCACAACGAATATCTTAATTCAACTTCTACATTTTATTCTAAGTTAAAACCTTCCTGGAGATGCCCATATATATATATATATATATAGTGTCCCCACTGATATGTCTATATGTTGGGAACTTATCTAATACTTGACAACAATATTTTTACTTCTTGGATTAGCGTGTCCAAAGACTTTAAAAAAGCAAAGCTTAAGAAAGGCAAGTATGGTTTGGGAAAACCTGCTGACCGTTCCACAACATTATTCATAGTAAGCAGTATTTCTCATGTCCAGAACTTGTAGGTCTTGGTTATAAGACCAGATAATGCCTTTTTAAGGATAGAAAAAAAAAATAAAAAATAAAAAGTAAACATTAAATGCCTGAACATTCAAATCAAAATGCAACAACATCAGTATCCCAAGATTCATAATAATAATGTGCAGGATCAACCATTTACTTGAAATCAGACAATACAGCCATAAAGTGATAATTTGCGACTCGTAATGCCTTAAAACCTTCTTAAGAACCCTCCAGTGAGGGGAAGTGTGAGTAAAAGTCTGATAATAGAATGAATACTTTTCACCTCTATATTTCAGAGATAATTAGGATGGAAAGAAAATGTAGAATTGCAAAGATTAAGAATTCTACAACTAGAACTTGCAAGAAAGAATCTATCACAAAAAGAAGTTACCAGTTTGACTTAATAAGAACAAGATAAGTGTACCTTATTGCCCATGATAAAATTTAGTGAACCAATACCCCGCCTGGTGTCTGCATCATCCAACACATCATCATGGAGAAGACTTGCCACCTGAGACATGAAAATAATTGCATTCGTCTCAACGTTAAATGCTTGAAATGAAAGGAGGATTATGAATGGGCAACTCACAGGGGGAAGAAAAATCATCAAAGAAAAATGTAGGAAAATGAATTAATTGACAAACGAAATATAATAGAAGATGAGAAGCTGACATGGATCATTTCTGTTATTTCAGCAATAAGCTGCTGTCTTGTGCGTAGATCTGTCGCCAAAGTGTCTCCAACACCATTAGCTGTTGGTTCAGGTACATGCACATTCAAAGCTGTTGCCATTAGCAACAAAACCTGCTCAAAGAACACCCATTATATAGAAACGAATGGATGATAAACAGATAAGCAGACTTCTCAAATATTAGACACTATAAACTATACAGTAATAACAATTTTCGAAATTAAGCCTTAGGTAAAGCACTACATAAGGCTCCTAAGATGTGAACTTGTTAAAAAGGTAGAGGGAAAACAAATAAATAAAGAAATAAAATGCAACAAAATGCAAAAAACATAAATGTCAAGTAAAAAAAAAGGTGGAAAGTGCAGAACATAAGAACCGCCAAGTAACCCCTAGAAGAACCTTTGGAACTGCTGCAGTAACATTCTTTAAAAGAAGCACCGAGAAAAATATACACAGTACACTTAGACCAATACAGACCATAAATCTGAGAATGAATTCCAACTAGAAAATAAGAATAAAAATCTCAATCAAGATACAGTTCATAACAGGAATAAACACAATTGGCAAGGAAACCCTGACAATAAGCAGTATCATTTAGTGCACATACCGTGGGCCGAAATCTTTTTCCTTCTACTCCCATCTTGAAGAAGTATTCGGCAGCTGAGGCAAGCTTGGGGACCTAGATGACATTTGAAATCCAACTTTGAAAAACATGATATCGAAGCTACACTTCAGCAATCCCACCAAGCACAAAATAACTCAGAGAAATGACAGAAGATGGAGCAATTAGATACCTCAGCAACTACCATTGCCCGCAGTCTAGTGGCAAGGAGCGATAGTTCATCAGCAACAAGTGAAAAAGGGTCAAGTTGTTCCTGAAAGCCAGAGTTTACCAATCCAATTGAAAGGCCAAAAATATGTTCGAGTAGATAATTAAATATGATAAGCGAGAGATCAAGAGCATGATCAGATAACATAGCAGAAGCAACATAAAAATTTATTTAAATAATCATTGGTGCTTTTTGCTAAACTACGGCCTAAATATTTGGGAGATAAGGGAATTCTTGAAACCAAAAAACAGAGTCAATTTTATGGCTTAATTTACTTGAAGAAAAAACATCAAAAATTTAATGGGAGGACTCAATAGTTGAATACAATGCAATTATTAGGGACCATATATTCAGTTGTAAGAATAGAGGTCATCACTAGTGAATTTTGCAAACCTGAGAAATAAAAGTAACTTGCCCATTGTAATTCAACCCATATTCCTATACCTTTTCTGCAGTAACTTTAAAAGCACAATTTCCAACTTTCAACACTTAACTAAGCACTCAGGGAGATTAATTACCTTAAAAATTTAGCAAACCTCTAAATTGGGAATGGGGAGGAGCGATGATGAATAAAGTATAACAGGTGTTAAATAAATTCAAGTACTAAAATCCTGACTTCATATTGAAAACCTAGAAAGGTAGTTAAAGGAGTTAAAAGATGTGTGCAAAATACTCGATATAGATTTGACTTTAATCAATAACAGATATAAAACCATATTAAACTGCAAATAGATTTGAATATTGTAAAGTATGAATCTAATTCTAAACTTGTTATTAACCATACCAGAAAATATCTCAACAGCATAACTTTTTATTCATTTAAAGAGTCTAGAAAAGGTTTAAAACTCTATAAACCCTCACATGGCAAAAATTATGTGTTCTACAGTCATGGATGGAATATTAACGAATGAAATGCAATTAACCTCAATTAAAGAGCTGCTCTGATGATGAATATTCTGTTTGAAGCCGTATAAGGCAGGTGAATTCCAGGAATCAGTTTCTCTGCGATTGATAATCTAATAATCACCAGAAATGTTCAAATGGAAATGTAACTTGTTAATGCATACATAGAGCATAAGTTCCAACAACTCTCAAAAACATAAAGAAAAACATAAGATAGGGCTCCAAAAACTGAAGAATATAATATATCCCAGAAGCACAAGCATATCCCAGAAGCACAAGCATTACACTAATTCAATTTTTCTTTACGGATAAACTTTTTAATTGGGAAGATAGGAAAAACTGTCAACTAACTCCCCCTCCTAGCAAGATTAACCAGATACATGCATTGCAATTTATACTGAATCCCATATTCCCTACCATAAAGCTCAATTTCGAAATACAAATATTCTTCATATCCATCATCTTACTCCCAACAAGAGCCATCATTCCACCATTTAGGACCCAAAACGTTATAGTTGCCATCAGGCACATCCAGAATAAATAACTGATCATGCAAACAAAGATGAGAAAATCATTTTTCAATACGAAATTCTCTCCTCTGTCTTGCGTGTAGCAGTAATATAATAAATTGAGTACCAATTGAAGCAGACATAACGGTTTTCCATTCAAACCTGCATCTAATCCATGCTGGAATAAACCATCAAACACATGTGCTTCTAGAAACCAATTTAAGCTCAACCCATCAATTCACCGCCTGATTTTAAGGCATTTATTTTTTAAGTGACCAGCTCCTAACTGTTGCTCTTTTATTACAACTAAAACTCTTAAATATTTCCACCCAAAAAGGAGGGGAAAAAAAACAAAAGAAGCTCCGTTATATACATAGAAGTGGAAACAACTTTTAACCCATTAACAAATACCAAGAACCCAATCAAATTCCATTTCCTCCGAATCAAACATTCAACCAACAATAGTGAAGAACACAAACTGCAATGCATATTACCTTTTGAGCAGGGAATCCAACACCAAGAGAGGGGGAACTACTGGACAGAAGGAATGGGTGCAGTCGACGAGAAAGAAGCCAAAAGCTGCCGCTTCTCGAAATCCGTGACAATCGCCGTGAGAAAAACATCGCTGCCGCTAATCTTTCTCTACAGCTACCTCCTCAAGGGAAAAAAAAAAAAAAGAAGACAAAAAGCCTGGAGAAGAAGAAGAGTCAGAAACAAAGAGAGCCAGCCCGCCGACTTAAATTTTGATTATAATGTAGTAATGGTAGGGAAAACTGAAGCAAAGTTGTCTTTGTTATGGTAACGTGGTGACGACGGCGAAGCGCAACCATGTGTAAGTGCATACTTTCGCTGCCCATATCAAGTGTGTGCTAGTAATGTTGATAACACTATCTAATGATCCTAAAAAAAACAATATCTGATGGAAATAATACTAATAATTTCATATCTTTTTATAATATATGTGATATGGGCAAATATATTAAGGCTAAACATATAAATGATTTAATACATAAATTTAATAATGGACTTTGTGAACTATTTTTGTGGCCGCCTGAATTTTGTTGGTTCTACTATGACTTTAAACTTTCATATCCTTCAATGAGTATGTCCCTCGCCATGTATGATAAAAAGAGCATGCATTTAATCGCGTTTGGGAGAGTAACGACCGATTTTCTCAGCTACTGAGTATCCAATATGGCATGACCAACGATCATAATTGTCAAACAACTTAAGGACATTTGTTCTTTGCCAATTTCTCTCCAAAATAAATTTCAAAAATGACATCCATCTCCCCATTTCTCTCAATTCATTGTGTTTCTCTAACTAGAATCAATTTGAAAATGACAACATATGCAAAGGAATTAAGAAGCTTGGACTGCATTTTGGAGCTTTCCTTAATTTGCGTGAAATTGTGAGGCCCCAATCTGAGTGAGATGGGAATGCTTATTTGGGTTAGGTTAATACAATTGTTTTGTAAAGTCGCCACTTAAATTTTATTTTCAATGCAAACTTAAGAAAAACCTTTATTTGACTTTATTTTAAGAAAAATACACTAATCAATAAAAACCAAGGAGGATTCAGAGACTAGGTTTTCGATTTAAATGCTCAATTAATTAGCCTTAGGTAAATGTTTAATCTTAAATGAAAAGCAGAATTTAAATGAAGTAGAAGGGCATCTATCAAAAAAGCACTAAAATAAAGGCAATAAAGTATAGCGAATAAAGGCATCAAGATAACGCAAGAAATAAAACGATTTGTAAATGAGGGAGTATTGCCTTTAACCCTTTGATGGAGATTCTAGGGAAATCACACATCTCCCGTTCTAGAGAAAAATGAAAAAGAGAGGGTTTTGGAGGGGATTTGGTCCATAGCTCGGTTTTAGAGACTCGAGCATGTTTGCTTATTGATAACTAGTTAATTTAGTATGAAATATCCATTGTTTAATTATCATATGTTGATACTTTTTAGTCAAAATGAGGATTTTCATTTGGTTATGCTAGATTTGTTCAAAAGAAAGCTTTGGAGATCAATTTCTGGAGTTTTTAATGAAGCAGACCAAGTTGGAGTTAGATTCCCAGAAAGTCTTTTGGAAGCTTTTAGCTTACGCTTGGGCAAGCATAAGAGGAGATTAATCCGAAGCTAAATGAAACCCCCCTGGAAGTTTTTAACCTATGCTTGGGCAAACATAAGAGGAAATCAGTCCGAAGTAGAATAAAGCCCCCCCTGGATGTCTTGAGATAGCGCTTAGGCAAGCGTTGTAGAGTCGAATCCACAACAAAACAAAGTCTTCTAGAAGTTTTGAGATAGCGCTTGGGTAAGCGTTGTGGGGACGTGACCTGAACTGTTGGAGATTCTTGCCAGCTATGAAAATATCATTTAAAATGCAATTTGGCCCACCATTTAAGGGATTTAGATAGATACTCAATTTAAATATTTAGATTTTTTTTAAAAGATATTTATTTTTAGGATTTTTTCCTCCATTATATATAGGATCTTAAAGTTTGTAAATATCTCATCATCTCCTCTCCTTATTTTCTAAACAACAGTAGTTCTCTAAGGGTTTATTTTCATTCTCTGTTTTCTCCACAGCCATGAGTGGCTAAACTTATTATTTCAGTCAAGGGTTGATTTCAAGTAGGAATTCTTCAAGATTGTGAGATCTAAATGCAATAATTTTATTCTTTAATTTCAATTGGCTTTAGTGTGTTTTTTAAATCTGATGAGAAATCCTATCTCTATTATTTTCTTATTATTTGTTCAATAAGGGCCCCTTGATCAACTTAATAAGAAAGCATATGGCTATCAATGAAGTTAGATTCATATTGTCTAAACTGAATTGACTTAGTAGTGAATAATATAATTTGATTGTGACCAGACCTTTGGATTATATTATGGAAACCCACAATCTATTTTAAATGAACTATGCTTGTAAATTTGTTAAATAGGGCAGGATCTTTTTAGTTTTTATTGTTGCTAGTAAATTAAATTATATCGCTTGTTTAGGGTTATTTGCTAGTTAGGGATTATTCTAGCGTTTGTCTATTTAATATAATATTACAGAAAGATTTTTTGGAGACACTTGTTCAAAGATTATAACCTATCAGTCTTTCGAATTATTGAATCATCTTTGTATCAATGATCAATCAAGAGGATATCGTACAATGAATCACCTTTGGCTAAATCTTTTCTTCCATTGATTTTAATTATTTATTTTATCACTCTCTGGTTATTAGTTACTTTTTGATTACTACTTTGATCAAAATCTCCCTTTTATTTTATTATTTTATCAACTAGTCTCAATTTAAAAATCAATCCTTATTAGTCTCTAGGGTTCGACCATTCTCACCTTATCTATAAATTACTTAGAATAGGAAGAGTAGAAATTATTTTTTGTGATCTCGACACCCATCACTTATCCCTTGGAATGAAAATCAGGATCAAGCAGTTCTACCTATTGTAAAATGGGTATTGGTTGATTTTATTTAGGAAATGAGGTTGTTAGAGAGGGGCATGGTTCGTGGCTAATCCATTGCTAAAATAAAATTAGTAACGGATTTTATCAAATCAGCAACAAAATTTGTCGTTGCTAAAGTGCATTTTTCTTGTAGTGTTAGTTTAAATTAAAATGATTAAGTTAATTGTTTGAAATTGATAATACGATTAATTGTCAAATTATAAGGCTTGACAACTAAAGATAATAAGAACCTGGAAACTATATAAATTGGAAATTGAGATAGTTTAACCTTGTAAATAACTTAAACAAAAGGAGAATAATTGTGAATAATATGATTGAGAAACATTGAAAATGGCACATGGAAAAATTGAATTGTTTTGCTTGATGGATGGACTATGTAGATTGCATTGAAATATAAAGTTTAAATGGGTGTAGTTCAAATTATAAAGGAAATGTTGGTAGATTATAAAGGAAAAAGAAAAGAAAGGAATTGATTTATTATATAAATAACAGACTATGTTATTAAATAAAAAAATAAAATGATGAATGAATGAATTAGTTAAATAAATGCAGTTGAATTGTAATTAATTGAATCTAATAAGGTAGTTGAAAATAGAATTTTAAATGATATTTTGAAAAAAAGCAAAATTAGGAAGTTATGAATTTTGATCATAAAGCTTTATCAAATTTAGTTGATAAAATAAATAGATTATGATAACTATATGTTAACTTGATTTTAATAAACAAATTAAGCAATTGTTTTAAATGGTAATTAAAAAGAAGTTACCAAACTTATTGAGAAATAAAATATAGTTTCTTAAATAAGATTAAGTTAGCTGAAGGATTTAAATAAATATATGTATATGTGTATTTGTATATATTTGATTTTAGTAAATGAAATAAACACAGTGTTAGAAAATAATTAATAATTAACCAATGTATTTCAACATATCACTCTTCCAGCGCGATACCAATACATAGAGGTGAGCAATTTATGGATTTAATCGAAAATCACACCGAATCGAGTATTTTGGTTTGATTCGGCTACCAATAAATTAGTTTTAGTTTGAATCGGTTAATTAGAAATATTAATTTGGTTTTTCGGTTATAGTGCGGTTAGTCTGAAAAAAATTTTGGTTAATCCAAATTAACTGGATTAGTACTCAAGATATATATATTTTTTTTATCTCAATTTTTTTTATCAAAACATTGTGTTTTTACTCTATATTAAAATAAAACCAAGAGTGCAAACTATATTTATATAATTTTTGTGACAGGTGAAAATAATATGGTATAACTTTTGATATCATTGACAAAGAACATTATGTTTAATTGGTTAGTAATTGTAATTTTGTAACTGAAAGCTTAATGAATGTTTTTTTTAATGTTAATTATATTATTTGCTATTTGGATACTTGCATTTAGATATGATTGCCTTTGTAATTTTTATTTAGACACTTTTGACTTATTGGATTAATTAATTAATTTTATTATTTATTTTTTTTTATTTTATACAATTGTCTATAAATTTATAAACATGTGTATGTAATTTATAATTTATCTATACTATATATAAAAGTGAAAATAGGGAGGAATAATGGGATTTTCAATAGCGCCCTTAATGAAATTTAAGATATTCTAAAATAACCTTAGTTTTAGCCAATTAGAAAATTACATTTTATTATTAATATATTTATAAAATTATTTTTAAGCCAGTAATGTCTTCTCACTTATGCGAAGAGTAAGAGATCTCAAATTTAAATTTTTTCGACCACGAGTATTTTCATCAATTTAGTGAGTGAAAGACTATTCTTTATTGATAGTCCATAGTGTTATTTGGCCCATTAGACATCATAATAAATTAAATAAAATTATTTTTTAAATAAATACATATAGATAATTAAGTAATTAAAAATTTAAATTTTATCTTTGCTAAATTTATTTTTTAATAACTATATATAATAATATATTTAAAAATATTTTTATGTTGTAGTTATTAAATATTTTAATTCTTTTAGGATATAGATAAAAAAGAAAGAAAATATGTTCTTTTATTAATATTTTTTATGTTTGTATCATTTGATTAGATGTATTTTTTAAAAATAAATTTTTAAATATAATATATATAATTTTTTATTTAGGAAAAATAAAAAAAGAAGAAAAAATTATATTATTTTTATTAATATTTTTTTATGTTTGTAAGATTTGATTGGATATATTTTTTAAAAAATAAATTTTTAAATAGAATGTACATAATTAAACCTGAGATCATAAACAGTTGAAAATTTTAATTTAAAAATATATATAATATTTTATTGATATTTATATATCCATATACATTGAAATATTTTTTTGTTTAGTGAGTTTTAAAAGAGTTTTATTTTTAATAATAACTTTTTATTTTCTTTTTCGTTACTGAATAATTTGTAACTACTATCATTTTAATTTAGTAAGAAATTTAAATACGATAAATATACAGTCTACTTGTGATTAAACATTTTAAATTTTCTTGATATATTTTTTTATATACTAAATCTTTTTAATTTAAAAGAAAATAGTTTTTAGGAAACCGGAAATAAACTAAACTATATAGTTCTATTTGAATTAATTTTTGAGATTTCAAGAACTTGTGTGCATTTGTATACTATCAAAGTGACTTTCATTATTAATTCAAATTATCATCTCATTTCTTTTCTTTTACCTAACAGTAAAAAATAATTTTTTATTATTTTTTTATTATAGTTGTATATAGATATTAATTTGAAGTTAAAGGTAGAAATTGAAAATTGAATAATGACTTGATTTTCTTTTTGGGTACTTATTATAATTTTAAAATTTTCATTTATAAATTAGAGATTAAACAATTAGGTGTAGGGATTGAGTTGAACTTTATTCTGAGACAACTTGATTATATGAAAACAAAATTAAGTATATAAATAGTATTATAGCAAGTAGTTTATATGTCAAAGTGTAATATAAATTAATCACTTATTTTTATTTTAATCTAAATAAAATTTATATTTTAATATTATATAGATAAAAAAATGAATATATAACGAGTGTATTCAATGTGTGACAAACGTTTTAAAAAAATTAGTATATATAAAAGTATAAATGGGGGAATATTAGATCTCTAAAATGCCAATTATGAAATTTTAATTTAATTGTTAACAATAAAGATAATTTAGTCACTTGTTAATTGGAAAATTTTTTATTTTATTAGTATTTTTATTTCTATTTGAATATAAATTCTATTAGAAAGTTAATTTAATCTTATCCTAATTATGATTTTAATTTATTATATTATATTAATTAGAAATTTGTTCTACCATACTATTATATTTATTTTTTTAATTACTTTTGACTATTAAGTTTTAATTATTTTTTGTTATCAAGAATTTGTTTCTTTTGACTATCAAGAATTATTACTTTAAACTTTTGCTAATTTGAAATTATTAAGTTTGTGATTATATTTTTTTCTTGTGGTAAGTATTATTTCTCTCTTTTTACAAATTAATAGAATAATTTTTATTTATATTTCTTATAATTTAGTAATCCATTAATTCTTTTTGTTTGTGTCTAGAGTTATAAATTTAAAGATTTATAGATTCGTTATAAACTTAATAAAGGTTTCTGTTTACGGATTAGCAACGGAACTTTTCTGTTTATAAATTATAAACCCAGCAAAAGGTTCTACTTCTAGATTAACAATAAAATTTTTTTTGTTTCTAACATTATAACCCATATTGTTTTTTATTAATTAACAAATTCTGTTTCATTATTCTTTCGTCACTAATAGTTGATAAAATGATTGCAAACAGGTTAACAACAAAATTTCTATCCGTCGTTAAATTTATAACTAAAATTAAAAGTCTGTTTTATAAATCTAAAACTCATTGCATATTTCTTCCACGCTATATTCTCTAGTATGTCTGTTCTTCCTTTTCTCTTTTCTTTCTCCCTTTTATTTTATGTTTTGTTAATACAAATTTAAATTTTATTTGGATTGTAGGATTAATATTAGTAATATGATAATATATTTTATTTTTTATTTTCTAATATTTTGAAGAAACTATGGGAATTTCAATATTCAAATTATAATATAATAAATTATAATTTTTTTGGTATAATGGAATGGTGATTTGAACTTGAATTTATTGTCAAGTCATATATATATTTATTACTAGGCTATTGTCACGACCCATTTCCATGGGCCGGACCGGCACTAGGACCTGGGTAAGCTTAAGGCCCCCGAGGCCCGTAGTAAGCCTAATATCTGATTTCAACACCACACTTATATGAAAATATTCTACAAGTTGGCCCATTTCTATTTTTAGTGATTCAAACTATCACAAGGCCTTATTTTATTCAACTCAATCATTCCCATAAAGTCTTACATACACTTAATATTATTACTATTACAATCATAAATCTTAACATAACTGTGGATTTTCTACTACTGTATTACTACAAAGAATGCTAAATAATTCTATCTTATACATTCACATAATCCTTTAAATAACCTCAAAGGAAAGACAACTAATGCTCCAAATATATTCAATTGATTCACAATTTCCTGAAACAACATAAGGGATAAAGGGGGAAAGGGGTGAGTATAAAACTCAGTGAATAATAACATACAATACCAAACCCACACATTCACACAAATGATACTTAAGGCACTCTAAATGGACATTCTCCATTCACACAATGACAATCATATCACTCACAAACAACTGCAACCATATGCACATCAAGTGGTTGTTAGTCAGTGAAATCACCATAACAGGACCATGCTCTCCCCAAGCATGCTTTAATATCCATCATATCACATCGTGTGATTCCATGGTCCTGTGGCTTGTGCACCC